>JANHQD010001288.1:0-13546 GCA_024721195.1 Marasmius sp. AFHP31
TCACCCGCAGCCTGGAGCATCGGCCCCTGTACCTGCGAACCCGCCGCCCGAGGTGATGGCATGGTTCCACGCCTACATGGCACAGCACCAAGCTAGCCCATCGGGTTATCAGCCCCCGCCTGCTGGTGCTGGGAGGCAGTAGGGATGTGCTCTCACATACGGCGTTTCTTGATACCGCCTCGCTGCGGTGACGACCACCTTTCTTGACAATCTCTCGTTGCATTCACGCTGCCTCCGTTTCGTTTCGCGCTTTTATTCCCTGACCTGATGCTACACCTGAAGTACCGCCGTTGCTCGTTCATTTTTATTCCTCGTACCTACAGTCGTATATCTAGCCTTGTCCTACTCGTAGGACCTCCTCTTGTTAGTAGAATACAGTATCTATAAAGTATTGTATTGAATTTACTATTTCCTCCCTGCTCAGAAATGACGGAACGGTGCTCGTGAGGTGCGACCCATCCTCAGAGGCACCTCAAGGTGACGTATATGAGAAGTACCTCATTTCCGAGGAGGGCCTCATGGGTGGGTTTCTCACGTACAAGGAACCCCCCCTCTAAGGCCTACCTCAGCTGTCACAAGCCGTGCCTAAGGTGCCATAAAGTCGGACTGCTGGCTCACCACATGACTCGATGTTTCCCACTCGCTCGCTCGCTTAATCTCTTTCCCCCTCGGTTTGTATTTTCATTGCATGTATGAACGCACTTGTGAGGCTATCAGAAGCTCGTCTTTCGAAACACGCTTGCTCCCAGCACAGTACCATCTGCTACGTATGGTTAACCACCCTCGTTCATGGAACAAGTTTGGGCACGGGCTCCTGCTGAAACCCTGTTTCTAGGTGAACCACAACCAGTGTATAACGCTTATCTGCTGATAATTTTGATTGTGATTGTGCATATGGAAAATCCGTCAGAACTCGCTGAAGGATTGAGTATTTTACCGTAACACTGTTCTTTCCCTCGGCTTCTAAAGCTTTTTGGGGCGCAATAATGTAGTGAACATAAAAGCAAGTGAGAGCAGTGGGTCGGACGATTGTGTACGGTCGACTAAAAAGAACGACGACAAGAGCGAGTTGAGCAGTAACCAGCATCAATTCCAGTCTTCAATATATCTCGGATACATATCTTTAACAGAGTTCGTAGCGTTAGTTTTGTAAGTACGAATTAGATAGAGATCAGAATGTCCATATCATACGTAGCAGAACTTTGAGAAGTGTCACACTGAACTGGCAGCATTATCATTGTCCTGCTGAGCTACCGTGGTTGAGCCCACTACCTCATTCCTTCCAATCGACCGGTGTTGGTTGCCTCGTGATGTTGTAAGCCCATTAGCGGGGATCAGCGACCGCAGTGTTCCGGTCGTGGTATTGTTGCTAAATGGGGATGATAGGACCCCCATTGAGCTATAAAGAGGGTGAAATGTACTCAGCCCCCGGGATATGAAGTAGATGGGCGTGAGGGGTCGGCTTGATAGCAGATCCCTTACTGAGCGTGGTGTTACAGGACACGAGGCCTGACCATTCAACGTGGGGTCGTCGTTGCTGGTGGTGCCACTCTTGTGATGGGGAACCTAAGCAATTTTGTGAGGAGATATAACGGAATTATCAATGTACAAACACACCTGAACCGAGACGTTGAGAGCTCCCATCCTGCTATCGGTCTCTTGCGGTTTATGAGCGATGACATGCTGCGAACGTGTGATAGAGTCGTCTTCTATAGCTTGTAAATCAAGGGTGAAAGTTGAGCTCGTAACTAAGCCAGGGTCTTGCGTGTTTGATGGGACCTCTGGGTCAGCGCTAGCGAGGGATCCGGTGGCGTGAGATGCGTATGAACCGATGCCTTGACCTGTACGGAGGTGAGAGAGTGAATAAGAGGTTGATAATTTGGGTGCACCTTCGTTAACCTCTGTAAATCGATCATTGACATTCAAAGGTTGGAGGATGTAGTTGTCATTCGCGAGATGTTGGGTCAAGTCGGCGGTGGATGGTGTGGGAAGTTCTGAGTTGATGGTAATGGTGGACCCGCTGAGAGTGGTGGGAGTGTCAGGACACGCGATGATCTGATCTATACAAAGAAGTTAGAAGGCGGATGGATGGTAGGAAGCTGGTTGCACCTTCATGAACGTTATCAAACCGATCCACATCATCGAGGGGTTGGAAGATGTGGCTGTATCCGAGATGTTTAGCAAAGTCGGCGGTGGTTGGTTCGAAGCCGCGGGCAATTTGGTACTGATGGAGGGACTTGTAGCTGTTTGTGGGCCAGGATTGGGAGTAGCAGGAACGGATGAAACATAGGTTGACAGGTAGGCCGAGGTCAAGACACGACCCGGGTGAGATGTGAGAGTGGCCGTCTTCATGGAAAGACCAGTGGTGGAGGGAAGATGTTTTGCCATTGGGCAGGTTGGGGGGAGGTGGATAAACAAATAAATAGATGGGTTGTTGTTGTCGTAGTTGGCATTTGGATGGGGAATCATCGATGTAGTCTTCCAACCACCCTTTGGGATAGACGAGTTCTGGGAGATGTTAGTGAGTGGAAACAGGGGAAGTAGAATGATGGCGCACGAAAATCCTCCACGTCATCGTCCAACGAGACACCTCGAGCATGGAAAACACTCCATGCTTGCGAGAGCCAAGCCTTTTCCATGTTCCTATTCAACCGCAACAAAAGCCAACCATCTCCATCGAGTCGGAATCTACTCGTATAATTCAAACAGAGTGGCCTATGCTTTCTGAGGAACTCACCTTATCCAACCATTCTCCAAACACGTCCGCTCCATGAGATTGTCATTCAAACTCTTCCAGACATTATTTGCAACGGCGATGGGGGCTTTGGTAAGAGCCGAAAAGATGGTCGGCAAATTGACCCGTTCAGGTATGTCTTTGGAAGTCCAAGCGTCATAGGTCGCTGTCATGAATGCGTCGTCGGCTTCCCTCGACTTTTGACATACCAAAAAGCGCACGAGGACCTCTTCCTGGAGAAGTTCGGATGTTGGAGGTAGATCCTTGATTTCCAACTCAACCAGAAGGATATATGAAGGTGGTCCCTTCGGACCACGGCAGACCACTCCTCGTGTAGGATCTATCCACATCTCCTCATAGCCACATTCCCATTGATACTAAAACTGTATTCAGATACTGCTCAACTATGCTATAGCAGCTACTTACATGCAAATTTTGAAGATATCTCTGAACCAAATCCCCCACATTACTCAAAAGCTGCGCGAGCGGTACAAGGTCTGGATGAAAACATCTAATCAGCTCTGGGAATGAACATGATCACAAATTCACTTACTGTGCCAAAGGACCACTGACGGAATTGTCCCCTTGTCAATGGCGTATACCTGGGCAACCTCAGGAAACCTGAAGATTCAACAACCCTCAGTGTGAGTAATTTTGGGTTGCAACTCCACATACAGCTGTCTTGAAAGCTTATGAAACTCTTCCTCAAACACCTAATGGTATGGGCAAGGCTTAGCCTTCGATCAGTGGGAATGATACACAGAAAATACCTTCCACGCATCTGGTCCGGTATAGGATACTACCGTGAATTCTCCTTCCACCCCATTTACTTTTGCAGCACATATCATTTTCATCACTCTTTGTTTCCATCGACGACAACTCCTACAATGACAATCCTCATCACAACGAACCTGGCAAATATTTCGGAGCCTGCAAATGTCCCCGCGTTTGAGGTTCCGATACTGTGTAAAGGATCAGCTTCCCGCTCGGTTGCTCAACTAAGTGGTGACTCACATCATCAAATTCCGTCAGTTCCTTCTCCTCTCGCTCGACAATTTGGTTGTTTATCTGGTTCCCATTGATGTGAATGGTAGTTGTTATCGCCCTCGAGCTGGTTCCCTGAGCTATCGATCCCGAGCGAGAGGTCGATAGATGAGAGGCCTGAAGGGTCTTTTCGTAGTAATGGTTGTGCTGGTCACCATTGATGCCGCTGAATGTACCACCTTTGATTGAGAAGTTTTGTGCATTGGAGAAGAATTCAGACATGGCAGAGGAAGGTGATGGGTTTGGGGGATGATGGGTCGGCGAACGACACAGTGAGTACACCGTGTAATATGTACCAGCAACCACGCTGATAACATGTGTTGAGGAAATTAACACAGGCGTCTATCGTGACGTGTTAAATGGATCGCCTGCGGGCGTCTGGAGTCAAAAATACTGTGTTAGCTATCTTCCCCACTTGTTCTCCCCCACTACAATCGTCCCGTCGAGCTATTTGCTACTCGTTCTTCGCTGAACAGAAGTCCAAGTCGATACCAAATTTTGGATTTTACGCCAGCGCTGCAAATACCGCATCTATCAATATGAGCACTTCATCAATATGCTGTCGAGCGTCAGCGCTACAGTCTCACTTCCACCGATCACGGAGATAGGCAGCACTCACGTTTAAGACATGCCTTCACCTCGAGTTCGTGCTCAAGATCGTTTCAACGGTGTTTGAGTTATGAGGATTTCCGATTAGGGGGGGTGGCACCGCTCGAGTGGGATCTGGCATTGACAGGGCGAATGGAAGGACCACAGCACCAATCAGTGAATTATAGTCAGTGTAGGACGAAGGAAAAACACACAGGCAGAAGGAGACCTCACTGGTCGAGGGACAGCATGACAAAGAGCTGGGATGCCGTATCACCGCAAAAGTCAGCAGGTAACATGTGCCAAATGAAAGTAATCCACAGCGCTTTTGACACGCACCGATCGTGATGTCGAATGAATGATCTACTGTGCCTCCGGAGTCAAAAAGTCCGTGCTGCCGATTTCTCTTCCTTGTTCTCTGCCATTATAATCAGCCCGTTGAGCTATATATTATTTGTCATTCGCCAATCCGGATTTTAGGCCGGCAGGTAACAGACTTTTGACTTTATTGTGCTACCGATTCCGTAGTAATCAAGAAGAAACCATCATCAATATGCTGTCGAGCGTCAGCGCTGGGGCCTCATTTTCAAGTGGCCACGGAAATAGACAGGACTAACGTTGATAACACGCCTACACCTTGACTCCGTGCTCAAGATCGCTCCAACAGCATCCGAGGTGTGAAGATTTCTATCAAAGGAGAGGAGGCATTGCTTGAGTGGGATCTGGGGTTGGCAGGGCAAAGGGGAATACCACAGCGTCTATTAGTAGATCGCAGTCAGTAACATGTAGAGAACGGAGATCCTAGCGAGAAACGAGCCTACCGGCTGAGTCGTGATATATTATGAACGGTCCAGTGTTGATATCACTAGATGGAACGAAGAAGGTCATTAGGTATCTTGTTTGTCGACATGGCGTGTACGAATTCTAGGACGCTCACTAAGCGACAGTTTGGATGGACCAAGAAGAAATCGAGGAGTACCTCTCGATCTCCTCACTCAACAGCTCTAGCGGGATGGAGGAGGTCAATCCCTCAAGTTATTGTGCGATACTGGTTTACGATCCCTCGATAATGGCCCTTATTGAGAACTAAAACCGTTGGGATATACGAGTCTGTGGATCAAACGTTGTCACCTACTTCACAAGGGCCATTCGCGAGGCTCGAATGTACACGTATCGGAACCGATTCACCTCAAAAGCATGCTCGAAAATACACATACCACGTGGTTTTCGAGACGAGTCAACTTGTGCTACTTTCGGCGAAGACCACCAAACGGATACAACGGCACGGTGATCTCCGACACAGACAAAGGGTGCAAAGCGGTCGACACAAAGAAAAATCAGTTCGAGACACAAAAAAGAGAGTGATACTATAATAAACGCACCTGCTATGGGATAGTATCTGATTTATATTGTGGAGCCGGTGACCGGCCTGACCTAGTCCTCAGAACGCTGAGAAATAACATAACCGAAGGCGTGTGATTGTTTCGATGGGAGCTTTAGAGCACTCGAGTAGATAGTTGAAGAGTGAACGCGTAGAAACCTCATTTGAAAAGACAAATTCGTTAGCTCACATTCAGTCCTCGCCGAGAACGGAGGTCATACCTGATTTATTGGTTATAAAATTCCGTTCTCGAGGTCTATTCAACGTCGTGGAAGCTCGTTGACATGGCTGAAGTGTTGGCATAAAAATGGTCGCGATAGTTTGAAATAGAAACTTGATGACTGTTCTGAACGGATATGAGTCCCGGGGATGGATATATTGGCTGGTAGAGCTATGCACGTCCACATTGACAAATTGTAGACATCGTGGGGATAAACCAAGCATGGTTGAAAAGTCGGATGGATCCGGTACAGGTGTCACTGTTCCATCGGCTATCGCCCCGCTATCAGGGTTATAAATCGACACCATATCCACGACGCTTTTCCCATACCACAACACCACCGGCCCCGATGGAAGCATTAACGCCAGAGGATGTAGCCGTTTCTCTCCCGATTGCAACCAACCTAGACCAATCTTGCGCTCCTTGCCCGCCGTGTTTCCCAAGCGTTCTTGAACACATCCGTATCCTCGACCAAAAAACTCAATATAATTTGAGAAACTCGAGGTCGATAGCTGGGAGATTAAAGGAACGTTCCCTATGATAAGAAAGATAAGCTCAGGACGCAACAGCGGGTATGACCAATGTCAGACCTGTGCTCATACTGTCGCTTGTCCAACATCGACGTTTCGGTACAAGGAAGTTGACAGGCTCACAGCCACCGAGAATTTCCCATGAGCCGGGAATTTCGGCTCTTTGTCGGCTAAATTTTTGCTTCGTCCCCACCACCATCAACGCGACCTGTGGAACAGTGTATACGCTCTACTTTTGAACTCACATGCTCAAGAAGGTGCAGAAGGCCATTTTCCAGCTATTATCACCCCTATGTTCGCACATACGTCTAACCTTTTCCCGTATCTTCCAGAACGAGACCCCACATCAAGTATACGCCAGAGCGCGACCATTTTCGCTGGGTGGCTGAAACCAGTAGCAGCAAAGCAGAGTATGAGAATCTTCAACTGGTCTTCTGTAAGCTATGTTTTCGATCACACGATATCTCTAGTATCGACCCGCCTGTTCTCCCTTTGAAGTCGGCAGGCCCAATCAAGAATATACACCTCATCAGTTGCCTCCAAACTGCACCGGGGCACCTCTGCACGATTCAATCGTAGAGTCGTGAGCGCAGCTAAGAGGGTAACGGGCTGTTACTGGGTATAGCCAGGGAAATCTAAATTTATATCCCTTCGCGCTATTTGTGAGTTATCACCTAATTCCTCAGAAGCGCGTTTGGGCCATTGTATGTGTTTATCAGGGCCTTTCTTGGGTGCATGTTTTTCTGGGCAACGAACTCTCTGGGGAAGTGTCGGATATGGGTTTCAGCACGTACTGGTTCGTCTCTACTCAATTATCATCAATCTGCTAACCGACCCCGTTCTAGCCATTGGCCTACTTGTTGATACCGGTAATTGTCAACATATTAAAAGGCGACAAGAGGCTTGTAGCGATACAAAGGACATATCTGTTTGTTTTAACGCAGAATGTAGTTGAGCTACCACTCATTCCCTTTTACTCGGATGGACTCTTTGCTAACGTATTGCTCAGAACAGGCTGGCTGTTGCTTTACCACACCTGTATCCGGCCTCATCTGGTGCGTACTAAACTTGCATTCCTGAACGGGAGGCCAGAATAGCAATAGCTTCAGAAGCGAGGTGAGAGTTGTACATTAACATCCTTTTTCTTCCCAACGCTCCAATTATGGCTTACTCCCAGTTGCAGGATCAAGCGGTACTAATTTCCGGAGACGGGACCAGCAAAGTGAAACTACAAGTATTCACACCACCCCAATCTTCCGGCCAACTCGACTCTATTCACTGACAAGACTACATTCCCTCCACTCTGGATAATCTTCCGCCGCTCGCTCATCAGCGATAAACCAGGAATTTAGAGTAATACACGGCACTCTGTCACACAAACATATTCAAACGCTCGACAATGCGACCGGGCTCACCGGCATTGGTAAGGCGTGAACTAGACAACGCGTAATAGTCACCGATGAGTTACTCAGGAGTTTGAGAACGAAATTGAGGACGGCCAAAGCTATCACCAGACAGACAGCTGGCCCAGCGCCAGATTAGTCCAAGAATTGGTCAAAAGCACTTGACCGAGGTCTATGCCACCGAGCACGACACCTAGCCTTTGGCCTCTCCTTTTCGAGCTCCTTCGCATTGTTCTACATGCCACCAGTCCCATTCTTTCTCTGCCACTGCCAGATGCCACATTCCACTTTGCCCTACCGCACTAGTATATATACGACATTGATGGTCTATGTTTCCTTTCCTCGCATCTCACATATGCTCGATAGCCTCGCCTTCAAGGTTTTCTTTTTGCACCCACCCTTCCACTTTCCCACTTCATTGGTCTCTCATAGACACAGTCTTGTACACTACGTAGTACTGCGCCTGTGCTGGCTTGAGCTTTGGCCCCACTTCGGGTCCGGTGCGAGAGAACTAGGGCGCACAAACAAAGTTTCTTTGTCCCCAAGTCCACTCGCACTTGAGCCCTCTCACATCACCCGCGAGACAGCATAGATCTAATCTCCATTTTGACAGGCTTACTCGTACCTTTCCTCTAAGCTAACAAAAACGATGTCAACTCAACACTGCTTTGATTACATCGTTACCGGACCGCTGTGCCGTCAGAACCATCGACTCAACCATGACTATCTCGGGGTGCGTTCACTACGCCATACACTCAGCCAACGCATTTTAATCTGTTGGTTCACTCGAACAGTTCAGTCAACAGCTGGAATAACCATTGAAAAGGTTTGGTAAGAGAAAAGCACCTCAGGCATACCCCTCAAGGTACCTATTAGGTATAACTCTATGGTGGTGAATGTTATACCTAATAGGTCCCTTTTCCTGGGAATATTTCCTGGCTGGAAATATCCACTGTGGCTATTGTGGAGATCTCCGGCCACCCGCTGGCCACTGCCTGTGGATATCTCCAGAAGTTGGAGATTTCCAGCATTCCGTGATGTGACAGGGGTGGCAGGGGTCCCCTTACCTATGAATTTTGCGTGGCTCAGAGCTGCTACTACCCCGCTGCTACAAGCTCTTGAGATTCATTATCGTAGTTCGTGAGGTTTTAAACTACCCAAGATAGCATTTTGGACGCTGTATAAAGGCTCATTAAGGTTATGTGATCACATTAGACACTCAGGCATTGATTCAGGACCTAATTTCATGTAACAAACCTCTTGAACACATAAACTGAGAAATGCATCTTGCTGCTGTGCTTTGTGGTCATTATTTTGCTGCAGAGTCTTAGAAAGCCATGAATTAGCCTAGATGCAATCCTGCGCGTCAGCCTGGAGATCTCCAGTACGGACTAGGTGGAAATTTCCACAACAATTGGCTCGGAGATCTCCACGACATTGTTGCTGGAAATCTCCAGTACAACCCCGGAAATTTCCAACACGGTCAATATGGAGATCTCCGGGATAGCCGAATGGTATCTACTGGGCATGTTTCATTGGGTATCTCGCATCACTGGTAAGTACCATCAGTGAGCTGTCAATTAGATCCATCCCACTTGTGTTCTGTGCTGAATCCTCAGGATTGTCAATACCAACTCAAGGTCAATATTGGTTTGCGCCAACCTTTGCCTAAATATATGTATTTAGTTCAGTAGTCAATCACAAAGTAGTGATCGTGCCTGATTCATGGTTTTGCCAAAAAAGTAACTTTGAGAGGACTCGAATTGGCAGAACTATAGCACGACAAATTGCCTGGCCAAACCTGTTTCCCGACTTTTATCTTCATCAAAGCCCTGTTTCCCTCAAACTACTGGATGGTTAGCTTAACGTAACTCTGGGCCGCTGCCCTTAGGAAACCTTAACTTAACTTAACTTAAACTTAACTCGCTTTTAGGAGCTTTTAGAACTCAAATTTTAACCCTAAGCCTAACCCCTAAACTGGGGGGTGCCCCCCCAGACCCCCACTATTCTGATCCTCTTATCCCATACCCTAATCCCTAAGCCAAAGCCTAACCACTAAGCCTAACCACTAAACCTAACCCCTAAGCCTAACCCCCAACCTGGGGGGCATGCCCCCCAGACCCCCCCTTATCATGCACAATTGTGTAAAATACAAAAATAGTTATTTAATTTGCAAAATTTATAGTCATACCACTCACGTGGGCTCACGCAGAGTTAAGTTAAGGTAAGTTAAGGTTTCCTAAGGACGGCGGCCCATAGTTAAGGTAAGCTGGCGTCGATTACCCCTCAAAGTTCTGTCTGCTGGTAGAAGCATATCTAATGCTTGCTATTGCTACTCATCAGGATTGCTACCGCACTGGGGTACCATGGTTAAACAATAGAATGAGATTTCAATAAGGCTCTGATACCCACCATCCCGCAACTTCAAAAGTTTCCTGACTTTTTGATATTCTAACGGGCTTTCTATGTTGTATCATGTAGAGAACCAATATTCCATTCCTCTATCAGGCCCCAGGGTCATTGTATCGGCATCTTTGGGACAGAGGTAGTCATGAGGCTGAGGATGTTTATCAATATCCACAAGTGCCATGATATTTGATTAGGGTATTCATTTTGTAGTATGTTTCCCAACTTTTACTATTCTACAACTTTCACCCGCTTGTTATATGTTGACAAGGCATGATTGATGATGGATATAGTGCTTAAAATGTTATTCAGATATTTTAGCAAGGTTCTATACAAAGCTAATTATGGGAATGGGGTAAGTGTCTGAATTCCCTGCTTTGAAGGCACAAGTGCTCAAGCACACTTACTCTTACCCTACTACCTGTACCAGGACAATTCCAAGGTATTTTATGTAGGATCCTGTAGGGACAACCTAGTATGTATCTCAAACGGCTGTTGAGTGTATGTACGTGGTCAACTGATGATTAGATTGTTTCCCGACTTTTACTATCCCGTGTTACGAGTCAAGCGCTTAGTCCAAGCGCTGGAAGCTTAGACCGTATACAAAAACCCCGGACCCCGAACCGACAAACCTGACAGGAGAGCCTCAAATCGAAGCACAGCCCACCACGCGGTTCTAAAATCAAAATACCACGACTTGTCGGCATTGAAACAACCCCGAGGCGGAGGATCCACGACTGTCGGCCCTAAATGACTCGTGGTAAGCCAAGATAAACAACCTGACTCGAGAACCACCTGTCCTGACTCTAGTAGGCGAGCTGTACTATCCCTAATCCTAAGAAGCCGAAAGAATTACGCGTCCTGGCACATCCTATCCCGCCGACTCGAAGACTTATGACAATCTCCGAGTTGAATGCGAGTAATTCACCAATAGACGCCGATGAAAATAACCGCCGAAATAAATCCTCGAAGAAACGCCGCACCCCATTCTATACCTGACTCGGGCCTCGGACCTACTAATGTCCTCGCAAACAATTCCCTGCCGAACTCACACCTCATCCCCCAGCCGTCTCGCAACTGAATGAGCCATCCCATATGCCCTTAGATAGTTAAATTAACAAATAGAAATTCGAGTCACTTCCGGCGGGACCACCGAAAGTGACTCTCGTAGATAATACCTATCATGACTCATTAGCTAGCAACGTAGAGTATAAAAGCTGGTTTTCAACTCGTTGAAAACCAGCCTAATATTTGATCATTGAACCTACCTCTATCTTTACTGACTGAATACACAACCCCCACTCTTCTCTTTACAACCCGTAGCATTTATAGTCCAACTAGGAACACTCTATTGAACTATTTGCTGTTACAAACCCGTGTGAACCTACCTGAGACCCAACCTACTACCCCGACCTAACCCAATCCCGTCCTCGTTAACCTCTCGTTGACATTAGACCTCCGTAACCGTTAGAAATCACCATCTTGATCCTCGTACACGAAATCCCCACGTCCGAATTACCCGAAATCCCTTGCTATACGTTGCATAGACACGTTTGAGTTTCGACACGTGTTCTGTTAGCTGTAGTAAAGTACCTAGAACTGTAGAATTGTCATTGTTAGCTGCCGAGTTGAAATTCGAGTTCTAATAACTGACGTTTTGCATACCTAATCCAATAGACTCGCCCGAAATCCCTCGTTAGCTTGAAAATCTCGATTACTTGATAATCCTGAGGATAGAGTTAGCGATTCCTAACATCCCGCCAGTGGCTGTTCCTGGCGATACAAAATGGCTCTTATGACTGCAAAATTTATTTGTGCAGGGCTGTTAATCATTGAATCTCTATGTGAACTCAAGAGAGTGATAATGGTGCCGAATCAAATACCGATGATCATTGATACTCATTAAAGTTATACTTGCGCCAGCTTGGGATTGAGGAGAATGATATACTTATAGGCCCTCGTCTACTGCACACTACTATATAGGACAAGCGGAAAAGCATCACTATCAACACCCGGATGCCAATGAGATGGTCACAGCACTAGATTATAGTTCGGCTACAAGATGATTTTTAACTTATTGAACAAGTACTATAAACTCCAGGACAAATCCTCGGTGTATCAAGATACCAACACAAGCGGGGGTTGGGTCATGTAACATATACGCAAAATCGTCTGTAATGAGCACAGAACAGGGAGTAGGCCAATACTCCCAGGGTTAAGAAACATTCAACAGTGAACCTCCCTGTTGTTTGCTTCTCGGGGGGAAATTGTTCTATCTTGAATAATCATCACCCAGCTGTGCCTTTGTGAACTTGATGGTCTTAGGGAGTGTACCCAGGATATCCATAGCCTTAGACTAAAAGACTAAAGTGGGAGTCTCCAGGATGTCTCATGCTTGTGGCTAATGAGGGGGATGTAACTCAATGGCAAATGGGACGTGAGAATAAAATTCAGTGATTATTGAGCCCATCAAGATCCGGGATACCATATTCACACTGGGAAACTCCAAGATCAATGGTGATATTCACCAACAATGCAAGATACCCAACGAAACATGCCCAGTAGATACCATTCGGCTATCCCGGAGATCTCCACATTGACCGTGTTGGAAATTTCCGGGGTTGTACTGGAGATTTCCAGCAACAATGTCGTGGAGATCTCCGAGCCAATTGTTGTGGAAATTTCCACCTAGTCCGTACTGGAGATCTCCAGGCTGACGCGCAGGATTGCATCTAGGCTAATTCATGGCTTTCTAAGACTCTGCAGCAAAATAATGACCACAAAGCACAGCAGCAAGATGCATTTCTCAGTTTATGTGTTCAAGAGGTTTGTTACATGAAATTAGGTCCTGAATCAATGCCTGAGTGTCTAATGTGATCACATAACCTTAATGAGCCTTTATACAGCGTCCAAAATGCTATCTTGGGTAGTTTAAAACCTCACGAACTACGATAATGAATCTCAAGAGCTTGTAGCAGCGGGGTAGTAGCAGCTCTGAGCCACGCAAAATTCATAGGTAAGGGGACCCCTGCCACCCCTGTCACATCACGGAATGCTGGAAATCTCCAACTTCTGGAGATATCCACAGGCAGTGGCCAGCGGGTGGCCGGAGATCTCCACAATAGCCACAGTGGATATTTCCAGCCAGGAAATATTCCCAGGAAAAGGGACCTATTAGGTATAACATTCACCACCATAGAGTTATACCTAATAGGTACCTTGAGGGGTATGCCTGAGGTG
>JANHQD010001289.1:0-25337 GCA_024721195.1 Marasmius sp. AFHP31
TTTGTTCCGATCCATTGACGATAACGCGTTAAAAGGCTGGAAATCAAATTGGAGAAGCATTCTGGAATACACTTCTACTAGAGCATGGACTTGATCAATCTGGGGCGAGTTTGCATCGTGTGTTGAAGGAATAATTCTGACCTTTGTTCGCTGAAATCCAGGCATATGTCGGAGACAACCCCCTTCAAATAGAGAGAGTAAGGATACGCCGGGGATTCCTCAACGCGAACCAGAATCACTCAGAACGTTCAATAGGCCGACGTTTACTTCACCGAAGTCGCACAGCCTGGGTCCAAAAGTACATTACGATACGTGCCGCGAAGTATCCAAATAGATCTCGAAGCCGGCGTTTGCAACAAGGTGGGGATCAGATTTTGACCTCCAAACCACCAAAGCAATTGCCCTGACCATCTATCACTCCTCAGCTTAAAAGTAGTCCTATTGGAAAGCTATTCCGACCAGATTCATTCATCACAGCAGAATCGGGTGCAGGCAACAACTGGGCCAAAGGATGTGCGTGTCTTCGTATTCCGTTACGGTTCTCCATCGCTAATTCGCGGTCCTCCAGACTATACGGAGGGTGAGGATAACATAAAGTCGTGTTATGAGTGACGTTGCGGGATAATAACACGCGTTTTACAGGTGCCGAGCTGGTCGACGGCTTATTGGTGGGTTGTGGAGTTTATCAACCGGATCCCTTGGGCTCAGCCTCTTCTACAGGAAGCGACCCGACTGCAAGCCGAGGGCGCCGATACCCTGCAAGGATTCCAGATTATCCATTCGTTAGGTGGAGGAACCGGAGCAGGTCTGGGGAGTTTGATGCTTTCAAAACTGCGCGAGGTGCGTCAAACGTGGTTATATCTCTTAGTCTCGTTATGACTAACGCGAGTATCAAGGAATTCCCAGACCGCATGCTATCCACCTTTTCCATTCTCCCTTCACCAAAGGTTTCCGAGACGGTTGTTGAAGTATGGCCCAATCCTTGACTCCTTAGAAGGCTAGTTGACGCTCCATACATTCAGCCTTACAACGCGATGCTTTCAATACACCAACTTTTGGATACCAGCGACCTTACTATCTGCATAGACAACGAGGCATTGTCATTGTTGCTCTTCTGGTTGTGTGTGTGCTGGGATGCTCATATATCTTACTGTCTTGTTCAGGTACAACATAACCACCGGGATGCTCAAGATCAAGGCCCCTTCTTTCCCCGATCTGAACGATGTTTGTCGCGTTTGACACTGCCCCGTCTGACCACTGATCCTGTCCTAACGTCTGTTCTGTCTGTCCAGCTCATCGCTAAAGTTATGTGCGGCACCAGTACCAGTCTTCGTTTCCCTGGTCAACTCAATGGGTCGGACTTCTGTACTATCGCCCTCTTTTCGCTTCGCTCACTCGTCCTGACAGTGACCTGCGCAAGTTAGCGATGAACCTGATTCCTTTCCCTCGAGTGAGTTCGGCACGCCCACTTCAAACTACCGTGCTCAATCGACAAATCCAAAACCATCTAGCTACACTTCTTAATGCCAAGTTACGCCCCGATATATGATCCCAAGTCTCAAGTATACCAGGGCAGCTCAATTCCCGAATTGACCGCATCGTATGTCGAGGTCTGTTTCTCGTCTTCCCCCCGTGTCTGATATAGAATTTGTATTACAGGCTTTTCGACCGCAAAAACTTGCTGGTGGCATGCGACCCTCGATTTGGGTACGTGGAGCTCGTGCTGGAGCTCCCTTCCAACGGCCTAACGATTCTTCTCTTCGTGCTAGTCGATACTTAACGGCTGCTACGATTTTCCGGGGAAATGTCGCTTCTCGAGAGGTTCGTGTTCCTAGATCCTTCTTCCTCGACGTGTTGTTAACTCTCAGTTTTAGGCTGAAGTACGTCACATCGTCCAAAGTCCCCCTTTTTGTTCACGCTCAGTATCGTCGCATTCTAGTACGCAGTTCATGACCTTCAATCAAGGAATTCACAACATTTCGTCGAGTACGTGTCTGAAGCTCTGTGATGCTGTGGTACTTATTCACCGTCGTTTAATCTCGGTTGTTAGGTGGATCCCGGATAACGTGTCTGTATCGTTGGTATCCGTTCCCCCTGTTGGGCAGAAGCAGGTCCGTATCTCTTTCACTTTGTTCGGAACGTATCGTCCTGACGTGTTCCTACCTCTTCAGGCTGCGATAGGATTAGCCAACTCTACTTCCATTCAAGAGGTATTCCAAAGATCGCTTGATGTGGTATGTCTCGATGGTGGTTCAGGTTGTATACTTGGGTCTTTTCACTGATAGTATCTTTTGTAGTTCTCGGCGATGTATAAGAGACGTGCTTTCTTACATTGGTCAGTATTCCTGTCCTTTGTGCTCTTTCTGAAGCTAACACCCTCGCGTTTTTCTTGTGTAGGTACACTGGAGAAGGCATGGACCCGATGGAGTTTTCGGAGGCTGAGAGTAATACGCAGGATTTGATGTGCGTTTTCTTCTTCTACTTGTTCTGCTTTTTTGTTTCTTTTTCGTGCTGACTGGCGATATAACTCTTTACTGTAGAGCGGAGTATCAGCAGTATCAAGAAGCAGGGCTAGACTATGAGGATGAGCAGTTTGAGGAAGAGGCGCCGTTGGAGGAGGATGATCTATGAAAAACGACGAACGAACAGCGGGAATAACTAATCATCTACTAACATATTCAGATTCTCTAATCGACTACGACGCGGTATAAGCAATTATATCATGGAAGACTTGCCCATCGTTATTCC
This sequence comes from Marasmius sp. AFHP31, assembly GCA_024721195.1. Taxonomy (NCBI): domain Eukaryota; kingdom Fungi; phylum Basidiomycota; class Agaricomycetes; order Agaricales; family Marasmiaceae; genus Marasmius; species Marasmius sp. AFHP31. Next base: position 2,749 of record JANHQD010001289.1, read on the forward strand.
ACCCGCTCTGACAAATCTCTGACGGGACGAGCTCACTATCGTTCAGTTCTTCACGGGGGACTTCATTCTTTGATACCCGTCAATGCTGTGGGCGACCTCGCGTTTGGCGGGGGGCCATGGAGTCAGGCTGTCTGCTGTTTTCTGGTAGATCCGATTTCAGCGTGTTTGACTCCCGGCGAAATCTCCTTACCGCCACAGGTCCAGGCCCGAGTCGGATCCTGAAGCTGAGAAGTCAGTGCGCCACTCCGTTCTATCGGTGTGCGGTGAGCCTGAGTCTCTTTTTTCAAGCAACTAGGTGATTGGCGAAGCACAGCTCGTTCACTGAAAGCAGGTTACACGATAGACACATGGAGACTAGTCGAGCTATTTTGACCTCATATTTGACCCTGAGAGGTGTGGTTGGTCACTTCCCGTCGATCTGCGCTGATGATTGTCAATATCTGGTATGTACTCAGGATCCCAGTCCAAAACAGCGACGATGCATAAGGTTTCCAATGGTTTCGGGTCCAGCTACATCGATATGGACAGTCTTCTAGAGGTGTAAGCAACATTTGGAGTCGTTGACGCAACTGAGCACGTCGTGCTCGGTACGCGCGGCACAGGTTCGCAAGGCACGGCAGAGTCAGATGCAGCTTTACTCTATGGTGTTTCGTTCTCCCCACCCTAATATCAGACATGTACCTATTATTATCATCCGCGCAGTGCGAACTGACTACAGCTAAACTCCACGGGAACCACTTGGTTAATTGTGGCGCGGGATAGTCGGGGACTTGTTAAAAGGTCGGATCTTTGTAAGTACATATACTTTGCAACTGAGACCTGCAATGGGCACTCGAGCTGAATCTCTACGAACCTCTTTCTTCATGATTATCTTATTCAGCTGGTATCTCTTTGCACAGTTCGCGCTCGTCGTGCGAGGTAAAGAATTGAGTGCGCCTTCATCCTGGAATGTATGTCTGTTACTGTGATACAACTGGAACTGCACGGTTAAACTCACATCACAATGTTTCCTGCGGCGGTCTAGATACCCATTGTGAAGTCATCTCGCGAAGAACGAATCAACCGTACAACACAAGCAATCGAAGCATTCATCGCGTCTGACAACTTTTTCAATTCGACCCAGCCCCCTAGCAACCTTATCGACACCTATTGGCCCTACGGAGCATTTCTGGCCACGATTTCAGATTTTGATATCTTGACGAATCAGACCAGATACAAGAAAATCGCCCAGCAGCGCCTCCTCCCTGCTTTGCAGAAAACGACGCCGAATATCAGGTGAGTGAGAGACAACTACTTCCGAGCTGTGAAAACAGATTATACTCTACAGCTTCGTAAGTATCCTCGTCTACCCCATTTCTTCGTAGGCGGTACTAATCTTTGGTATTTCCCGCCAGATGAAGAACAAATTGTAAGTTCACTCGTTTTCCCCTGCGGAGCCATGTACCTTCACTGAACACGCCAACTCCCTAGTCAATATGGATATGCAGCAACTCGTGCATACCTCGCGTATCGAGATGAAGCATTCCTAGACATTGCAGAGGACTATTGGTCTTCCAACCGGACCTTGACGCTCTCCGATGAAGACGTGCAGTCAAGGAGCTCTCCAGCTAAAAGCAAAATCAACTCCAGCGTGAGTTTGTCTTGCTCGGAACCAGGCAGTGAGTTACCTTTCACCGTGGTGCACACGCGGTCCTGACGTATGAGCTTGTTAGATGAATACACACTTGCAGGCGGGACGTTCTATAGCGCAGTGAGTCAAGAGCCTGAGCGCCCCGCCGAAAGGCGTACGCTATTGAACTCAACTATACACGCAGTATGACAAAGACCCCCTCACCATAACGATTGGTGCAACAGCGTGAGACTTTTAGTCGTTTTAGCGCCCCTCCTTGACTTATCTACTAATGACCAGGAATTATCTAACGTATGCTGTTATTCTTTCTCACTCGAGTTGAGGATCCCTGAATTCTTTCGCTATAGACTCTCTGTCTCACTCGCAACTATCAAATCCAAAACGGACCCAAAGTACATCGACTTGGCAAACAAGATGGGCGAATTTATGCTGAACGCGCTCTACAAAGGGGGCGGGATCTTCTACAGCTTTATCCCAGTTGGGGGCTCAGGTTGCCCAAGTGGCCAGTACAGCGACATGAACAGTTCTGCCGTTTCCGACGCCGCAGTCTCCATGCAAGCATTATCACTTCTAGCATTGAGCTCCGACACTGACTATTCTCATCTCATGGATGTGTGAGTACCACCTATGTGTCCCACCCCTGATCACAAAGTAGCCAACACATCAGCCTAACATGTGTTGGCCGCTTTGTGATACCCCGCCGCCATATGCAACGGTCTTGATTATTTCCCTCGTTAGCACACCATTATCTCATTATCTCCCCCTCATATCCCTTCAAGACTCGCAAGCCATGAATTGGCCCGCCCTCCCGCTATTTCTCGCGCCTCTCCCGTGACCACCTTCCGCATTCGTCTTCTTTTCCCGCCATCAATGATTTGGCATCACTGCACCCTTCAACCGTTGTCGTCGTCCTTTACTCAACACCGTTCTACCATCACCCTACGATTTCTCAACCTCACACTCCTTTTTATCACCACACTCTTTTAATCACTACCCTCTTTTCTTTCGTCTTACTTCTTGTCGACCCTCATACACCCACCAAATCGTCTCTCATGAAGCGCAGACGTCAAGGTACTGCCCTGTCAAATCGGGTCAGTTTTATAACTACAAGGGAGGATGATGAGCCGTTGTACGAGCAGAGAAAGGGGGGTTCGTACGATGACATATGGAACGAGGCAAGAGCACAACTTCGGCGAACATTCGACGGTGAGTTGTATCAATTTCTCTCTCATCTTTACTGATCCATAACTAGTGCTTATGAGGCAGCGGCCACGGTTATTCAACTCAAAAGGCCCCGGTTTATTTGACGAGATACCTGTTCACGACCCAGGTGCACCCGAGGACGATGACTGGACCGATTTCCAACCAGCAATGGGAGACGAGGGTTCCTTTAATAGCAACGCCGGAGGAGAGTATAGCTATAATACATTCCTTAGCTCACTGCTTGCGGAGGCTCCCAGGTACGTTCTTCTGACCCCTTTGTCCTCTTACTCACCGCTTACATATGTGCTTTCTCAGACGTGCTGATATGCGCGACCGATACGATCGTACTGAGGAGCAGACCCAAGGCTGGAACCGACAGATGCCTCGTCTAGTTGACGCATACCTCAAATTTCAAGCCAATGGTCTACCGCCGGATAATGAACTCGAGGATGAACGATGGAAGATACTGACCTATTTTGATCAATTCGAATGTCACAGGTCACACGGCCCAAAATTTTTGAAAATTTTTCGAATGGTCACAAGGTCACAGGGGGTTCATTTGAATTGCCCCACCCTGTGACACCTCTGAGCTTGCCAAATTTGGCTTCTCAAACTCGATATTCGAATTTTTTCCGCCGCGTCACAGGTCACGGTGCGTTCATACGGATTCCCAATTTCGTATGAACCGGTCACCGGTCACAGGCCGTTCGAATTGATCGAAATAGGTCAGTACTTCTTATTGACTTTGAGGGTGCGTCACAGCATCCTCTACCTTTAGATTCACTCATTGACGTAGAAACGTTTACAGACTACAAGCATGACCCCGGCATTTATTCCGTTCGCGGAGCTGAGACACCCAATGAGACCCTCGTTTGTTTCGGCTTACTTGGCGGGAGTCCAGAGCAACCGAACATTACCTTCAAGGGGCTCCGCCAATTTGAATCCCTGACCGGGGGGTGGGGGGGTCCACCCCCCTGAAAAAAAAAATAGACCCCCCCAGATTGACTACCTATTAAGGGTCCTACGCCTCAATCTTGAGCTTCCATTGAGTAACAGACTAGCAATTTCATGCCCAACTGACAAAGACTATTTTTGCCACTCTCTTCTTCCTTGACCAATGCTTGTGTAGGAAGAGGGTTTAGGTGGGAACAGGAGGTCTAGATAGCTGGAGACAACATTTGAGTGGAAAGGCATTCAGAAAGACAAAGGACAATAAAGAGAAAGTAGAGAAGTTGAGAAAAAGAAGCGGCGGAACAATCGATATAATGTTTATGGGCCATTGTTGGCAACAATTCTAGAACATACATCACGTGGACTTACCATATATAGAAGTTTACGTAGGGGGGGAGGGGGGGGTCACCTCGCTCAGACCCTTCTCAGAAAAAATCGACCCCCGGTCATTTTTTTCGATTCATGGACCCCCTTGATTACCTTTCCCTTCATACTCCTTGAAACATTTTGCCAAATACATCGAGTTTGTCCGCGATTTAGCATCAACCAGCTTGCCCAGACTCTCACCAACATACACGGGGTGAGTCTATCTCGTGTTCTCTTTCGTCATATCCTTGCTCACAGTCGTGTGCAGCGTTTCCCAACCCCTTCCCTTGAAGATCAGCTCAGAGTCACTTACAATGCCTACCTGTCACTCCAGTGCATGGTCCAATCCAGGGTTGACCGTGCATTGGGCCGGGACCCAGATCAATACTTTGTACGCCACGTCTGCCCACCCTGTCTATATCAACTTGAAAATGAAGCCCCTTTGACCCCGTCGATACTCCTTGCAATGGATGGTAATAATTCGTTGGAGATGGTCGACACTGAGAAGCGGGCTGGTCGGGCTCACCTCGATACCAGATATCTGAAGCACCCCCATTGGTTAGATGCTGAGACCGTGGATATTTTCAAGGATGAAGTGGCCGACTCGCACCGACTTTCGAGGGCCAAGGTTCGTCATTAACTTGTTGTCATTGATTTGGGGCTGACTGATCTCGCCTATAGGCCGCAGCGCCAGAGAACGGTGAAACATCGGCATGCGATGGTCCAGAGTTCAACCAAGATGTTGCATGGCTAGATGTTAACGAAGTGGAGGGTCTGGAGGAGTGTGCCGACACCTGTGTCGAACGTTGGAAGGCTGCAGGACCCAATGCCAACAAACGAATGTACTCGTTCTTTGCAATATCTGGTATATTCATCTCCGTCTGCCGCCATGGGCACGTTTTGGTCCTCTGTGATATGCGGCGCAGTGGAGAACTGTGAGCATTTCGTCATCCTAACCATGACTATCTTAACATTCAATTACAGTATGAAATATCCCCTGGCGATCGTCAAGGAGTTGTTGGATCGCTACGGCCACGACATCGGTCTCGGCTACGACATTATGTGCACTTTCATCAAAACCCTGCTCCGAAGCCCTCAATTAGGATCTCGCGTCGTTGCCTGTCGTCTCAAGGGTGTAGTGCCTGCATTTCATGGCCACGCTCACAATCGAAAATGCCAGGTCAGCTGGCACCCTATGTACACTGAGGGAGTTGGCCTAGAGGATTTCGAGGAATGTGAACGTACATTCTCGGAGTCCAACCATCTAGCAACCACCACTTGTCTTGCAATGGAATTCCACCGCCAACAGTCAGTTCTAGAACATTTTGAATTCCATGATGTTGACAAACACATGAGTTCTGGTGCGTTGTCGAATTGTTTCTGATCCGGACTGTCTGACCGCCTCACAGGGAATTTCATTTATCATGATTACCGGCAAGCACTTGAACGGATCGCCAACGATACTCCTTTATTCACAGAGCTATGTCAACAATACGGACTTTCCAAGGATGGCTGCGAGCGCCTTTTACAAGAAGAGACAAAGCATCTAACGCGGGAGGTTGGAGAGTCACCAGAACTCGCAGTGCGACTGGATTATGTCGAGATGTTACAGAAGCTGTCCAAACACAAGTGAGTATCCAATTGCTTACCCGTTACCACAATGGTTCTGATGTTGTCGGATAGAAACTCTTCCGATGAAGCCCAAGCCAAGTATAAGGATGCCGAACGTAGCAAACGGGTCTCAGCGTAAGCAGCTGACGGCGCTCCAAACGTGGGCAAGGACTGCACTCGACCGCTACAAGCCAACTTTCGATGGTCTGCTCGACTTTGAGAACGAGCACAGCTACTACAAATGATGGGAGCCTACTGACAGCGAGTACCAGGAAACCGTGGTAGCGATGCGCAATCGTAACTACCGCCAAGCCCTCGATAAGCTGGAAAGGCTTGTTGTACAACGGTTGCTCAAGCTCATGAAGTTGAACATCAGCGGCGTTGGTAAGTGTTTGTTGATTGTTACTCCGGATTTCTTGACATGACCATCTCAGGATACAAACAACGCGAGAAGATATCCCAAGCTCTTTGTGCCCGCGCAAAGGCCATCCAAAAGGCTCTTGATGCGTACAACGGAGCTGCTCGTGTCATGGAACCTCCGAGACAGGTGTTGGATTGGAAAGACATCCTCGACATGGCGACGGTAGCGGACTTTGATCTCCTCAGAGATACCGAACTCGACCTCACCCACGTGCCTTGGGCTCAACCTGGTCTCCGCGAGTGTGTCCTAAAGCGCCGAACGCTAAGACATTGGACACAGAGATAACGGTGGCGGAAGTCGTCTAACAGAGACGACGACGGAGAGCAGAGACAGCGGACAGAGATAGCGAGCAAAGAGCAAGACAGATAAAGGAGCTGGTCCCAATGACAAGTTAGATATATTGCAGATAAAGAGAAACGGAATTAACTACTCACCTGGTCCCAATGACAAGAGGTCAAGATGGGGGACCAGGTGTAGACTGCCTAGCTTATATACTGGAATATGAGTCGCGCGAGAATAAAGGAAGATAATAGGGAACAAGGACAGAACAATAGTAGTCCAGATAAAGAATAAGAACGAGTCCGGAACGAGCAACTATTGTATGTAAAAGAACAAAGAGAACAAAGGAAACAATGGATGGGATAGGTTGTGAAGACGATGTGAAAGAACAAGGATGGGAGAGGAAATGATGGGAATGATGGGAAGAGGGGAACCGGGTGTCTGGTAGGCGTCAAAGTAACAAGTGGGCGTCAAAGTAACAAATAGGCGCTAAAAGAGGAATGGGCGCTAAGAAAGGAAAAGATAGGGGGAAAAGCGGCACTTCATGACAGAGTGCATGGGGTTGCACTTCAGTCTGAAGCGTGCACACAAAGAAATCTCGCGGCTCAATATTGAGATTAGCCGCCTGATTACCTTCATGATTGATGATCACGCCGACTACTATCACGCAATCTGTCGTGCACGAGAAGCGGGCGACCGGGATCTGGCAGCGGAGTTGAGCTACAGGAAGGATGTGAAGTCCGAGATCAATGGCCATGTAGCCATTCGCTTGGTCCAGGCAAGTGAGCTGGACGGCTTTTCTGGTGAGTAGTATTCTCTATCCATTGGTGCCTACTGACGATTGCCACCACCGGAAAGGTACCCTTATTCCAGGCGAACATGAAGGTCGCGACCCTCAACTCACCGACTCTGCTCCACTTCCCTCATGGGCATCTGTCGTTCTTGGGTTGACCTGGAATGGTGACAGTTTTACAGTTCAGGGCGCGCAGAGAGATCTATCTCATATTCTTTCCAATCCGCCCAATCCCGCCACCCCGGTTGACGCGTTGCTAGATTATTTTGAGCATTGTTCAGTAGGTAACTCGTGAATTCATATCAATCAATTGCCGAATATCCCGTCGTGTGAGCCACATCTCTCTTCAAGCCTTCACTCTCGAAATGCAGCAAGATCGAGAGGAAGAATACCTGTGCCTCCAGCTCCAAGGGAACGCTGAACAGCGTTGGTTGCAACTTAGAGGCATCAAGAGCGCAGACATGGATGAATTGATCCAGCTACGACAAGTTGCCCGCGCTGAAACATACGAGCAACACTCGATAATGTATGTTGTTTTTTTATCTGTGTATGACACTGTCCTCATGTTCAATCGTGAAGACACCGAGAGAAAAATGAAGAAAGAAAGAAACTCGAGTGTGCCGGTTACCGTTTTCCTTGATCCTCACACCCGTTGCTGATAGACAAATAGGAAGAGAATCCGTCGTACGGAATGGAGGATCAAGGCTTTGCTGTTAAAGAACGGATCGGAGGCCGAGAAACTTGCTAATATAAAGAGGACAAGCGAGGAAGCATTGGAAGGTGTGAGGTTTGCTGAAGAGTTTTCATTGGGTGTCATTGAGAGGTTGGGTAAACGACAGGTGGCCAAAAAGCTGGGTGTGCACAAGAGGCGAACTCCGATCAAAGCCTCTCCTGCTGTATTGGCGGTTGTCAACCACAAAGCTGTGATTATGTATCCTAACGAGAGTCTGTGAATGAGAGGCACGCAATATTTGATGAATGCAGAACAGCAGAAGGGATCGATTCAAAAGACAGTAAGTACAGATGCTAAAATGCTTTCTGGTATAGCCGCATGAGAGTAGACTTGAAAAATCATAAGTCTCTGGATTGGTATTGCTCCTCAACGGTCAAGGACCCTGTATACTTCTCCCCATCCAGCGCTTGGTTGAGCTCGGTGATACATGAGAAGATCTCATACACGACTGCGTTCAACCAAAAGAACTGCCAGAAAGGGGCTCCATATCCCATGGTGCTGACGACCCTGTACATGACCTCGCGGGTGATAGTGGTCATCGAGTTGAATACTCTTCAAGGGTGGACCAGTGGTGAGACTGCAGGACACCTGGCATCCTTCCACTGGACCAAGTCATGGTAAAGCCGTTCGAGGTACTCGGGAGCATTGTTGTTGACCTCTTGCTGAACGCTTGTCTTCAGGCTCTTCATGTACGTGGAATACCACCTGAAGCTCAGATAAGGCCGCTGTACACTTGTTAGGAGAACAAAAACACGCACTTAAAGTCCTTCAACCGCCAAGCTTCAACAGTCGCGTCATCCAATCCGAGGTTGCGTTCTTGGTTCCTTGCTATGATGAATCGGAGGTTTCTGAAATGACGGTCTGGTTAGAAAGCATCGAGAAAGTGGGGAGATAGAACGTACTCAGCACTGGTGAGTGCATCCTGATTTTGCTTGTAGATCCATGCACGCTTCTGACGATCTGCCACAGACCTGAAAAGATATGTATCAGTAGATGGACATGTCTTGCAAATAAATCGAACGCGTTACTTGTTTTTCCAGGCGACGTACGAGGTACGCTGGCGTGAACGTTTCATTTGTGGTATGTGATGATGGGAGTAAGAAGTGAAGATATATTTGTACGCGCGACCAAGGGAGCGCCCATAAGTGCTAGAGATACTTGTAACAATACAGGTCTTTGCAATCGTCAAGACTGGCAGTATAATCTGTCATGTTCATCAGCTTGTCGATGCTATCCAGAACCTCCCAGAGCTTTGAGGCAATGTCCTTGAAGACAGTGAAGTTAGCTCGCTTTTGATGTGAAGCCTCGCCCGTCCGATTGCGAATGCAATAGAGATACTCGTCCTCAAGAGTCTGATATTCCTCTAGCATTGACTCCACGTCCCTCTTCATGAGAGCTGCAGGAGATGGATCTAACGTTTGAGTCATGATCGGTCCCTGGGTTGACCGTTTCCATTGGATTGCTTGCCCACTTAGCTGGTCCAGAAACTTGCGGTGATCCAGTTGAACTCTCTTCGTATATCTCTGCTTCAATGCCTCCAAGCGGCCCTCTAGCTCTCTGAAACAACATTAGACATCTGTAGGCTCTGAGTAAAACATATATGCTATGCACCTTTGGACGTTGGCTGTCGTGGCAGTCGGGACTCGTACTGCAACCTCATCATGACCTATATCCCCCTTCCTTTCTCTATTTGCTTGTTGACAGTGTTTCTTCCTTTCTCTAATCCTGTGAAGTGATACATGAGTACCTGAGCATTCTATAATGATAGTTAATGCACTTACTCCTGCTTCTCCTGAGCTCGTTGTTCGCAAACTCGCTTCTCCTTCTTTGAGCCCAAGATTTTATCACGATTCCTATGGAAACTCGTCAATATCTAATTGTTGAGAGGTCTAGGTAGGTTATACTTGTCATAATATTTCTTGTTCTTTCTTTGATTTGCTTCCCGACGCTGTTCTTTGGTGAGGTAAAGCCTCGGACGAGGCATGGTCGTGGAAGTGGGGTGAGAAGTAAGTGGGAAACACACAATCTCACTTGATTGTAAGTACACTTTCCTGACTTTTTCATCTCCCCTCGCTCGGACTCAAACTCTTCGAAAGTAGATACCTATAACTTCAACCACCGTTCACCTGAAATAAATAAGCCTCAGATGTCTTCAAGAGAACTACAGAAGTGATTATCGTCCAGGATTGTTTCACATAACGACACATTGTAAGCATAATTAAGAGCTATCAAGCGACTGTATAGTCCCTTTGGCAGATTCTGTCAAGGTGATCTCTCAATTGAAGTCTCACGTACATCATACATATGAAAGTGTTCAATACATAATTGATTTTCAGAGTACAAGGTAAATATATACGGTACATAAGGCGGGAGGGATGAGGTCTACTACCTAACAGTATGCGAGTGTGATAGCTTGTAGGTCCTTTAAGTCCTTCTCAACCTCCAGCAAGTCCCTCACCGCTGTCTCCAGCTCTGTGGTCCTATCCCTCATCCCATAAATCACATCGTCCAAATGGGAAGCCTCATCCTGAAGCTGCGACTGCTTTGCTCGAATATCATTGACCTTGTCGTTGTGCTCGGAGAGTTCCGACTCGAGCTGGGTAACCTTAGCCTGAACGTCTGCCCAACGGCGGGTCACCTGGGAAAGGGTAAAGGCCAGACCTGGAATACCAGACTCCTGAGCTTCGTGGAGACTCTTGATGACTGACCAAAACGGAAATTGAGTTTAGAATCTGAATAATAATGAGATATGAATACGCACGTTGGGTTCGAGCCCACTCTGGAGTTGCGACATCGTCCAAGACAGAGGGCCTCTCCAGACCAGAGGGAAGGAAAGTGGTATCCAGGTCGCGGCGAGTGAAATGGGTGACATGTTGATCAGAACTGACGGCTGAACACCACAAGAAGCGAGACTGATCGTCGCCCCAACCATTGTCTCTGATAGACAACAACGTGATTTTTTGGGGCCTTTCAGACACATTGTAAGTGTTTGTTCCTGACTTTCCCGTATCCCAACTAGTTCCCCATGTCGAGCCCCCCTTACCCCATCCTCCATAATCAACTGGGTGTGAACCTTCTCCTGCCACAGCCTTAGGGCTATCAGGGGAAGCGGAGTCTGATGCTTTCTCGACGGGTCCGTTGGGCTGTAAAGTCGTGGGAGAGGTATCATGCTTTTTTTGATCTGGGATAGAAACCAGGACGGAATCTGAGTTGTTTGAGGCCGGAGAGAGTGGGCGAGACATGGTACATTTTGTGAGTGGGTGGGAAGGACGAAGTGGTAAAGGTAAGAGGTACGCGACTGAGAAAAGATGATGATGAAAAAAGAGAATGACTAAATGGAACAATCATCATTTATCATGACCTCGTTTGGCGAGATTGTACCGTCTCTTTTTGGACACACAAAGACCGGAGTTACAAGACAACAAACAAATTTATCCTATCTCAGAAAATACAGCAAATTACACAAGGTAGATGAAGCAATACGAGGGACTACGAAATATAGAATGTACCACGTTATATCAAAGACAGGTTCCCAAAGTCTTGATCCAAGCCATTATCTACAATCTGAGTGTACAAGGGAGCCGCGTCTTGGTAAGTTTCGAGAACGCGGATTTTCTTCGACTCCCAAGCACACCGATATGTGGTCCAGGCCCGGAAAGACTGGGTATAGCTCCGATGACTGGCGTGGCGAACACCGTTCACAAGACTTGAGGCGTAGTTCCTGAACAGATGGTTGTTAGCATGTGCAGACAAAGAAAACGAGTAGTTACTCACCAGTCTGTAAAGATGCCAACTGATCTTCCAGCTGTGACCACATAGTAGATTGGAAATCCCCTCAAACTGGCATTGTCAGGTTCACCAGGGGAAGGGACCCGTCCAGGGTAGCGTGCTTCATAGAACGCTGCCACTTGGTCATCGTTAGTTGGGCGTTCAGGCTCAGCTGCTGGTCTGTGTACCATGTTTGGAGAAGGCGAAGATTGACGAGGGGTTTCAGACCGCGTAGTCACGTATTGTAGTCCTTGATGTGGAAGTACGGGGAGAGGATTCTTCCTCGGAGTCAGTCGCAAACTGGATGGTAGTGTCATCGTCCGGGTCATCGTTGTCAGAATAGATGTCGCTGTCGTCAGGAGGTGAAGGGCAATGAGGGGCTTTGGGGACAGGTCGAGATGGACTCTTGGTAACGACCACAGTCTTTGTATGCGTAGTGGTACTGGTAACGGCTGGAAAATTATGAGTAAAAAGTCCAGCGTAGAAAAAAATTACTGGCTTACTGCTTTTCGTCTTACGCTTTTCCACCGTATGCATAGAGGTTGTGGTGAACATGTGGGAGTACGAGGGAGTACCCGCTGTAGGATCTCAGATTTTAGTAAATGGTTGCAGGAAATCAACATGAGATACTTACTGGATTGACTCGAGTGACCTTGCGTGGTAATAGGAGGAGGAGTAGTGCGAGACATCAAGGTTACTGGGCGGGACAAAGACACTGTGGTCGTGGATCAAGGTTGAACGTTGAAGTTGAAAGTCTGGGCCTTCAGTTCCAGTTTCAGCAGTTGCCGCATCAGGCTAGTGCACGTGTGAGTATTGGTCGGTAGCGTTGCCAATAGCTCACTCGACTCAACTCCCACTCAGCTCCGGAGCGGAGCGGTTTATTGCCGCTCCAGAGCAGTTGTCGTCATTCGGCTCCGCTCCAGAGCCGCTCAGAGCGACTAAGTCGTCGCTCGAGCGGCTTTTTTTTCCAGATTTTTTTGAGTTATTGTAATTGAATTTGAATATCTATAACAGCTTATACACATGCGAGAAGCTTCAGAGAAGGCACACAAGGCTTGATTTGGATGTTCTTGACCCGTGACAAAGCTGTGCAAGGTCCTTGCATGACTTTCCCACGGGCTTTGTGAGGCCCCACCACACCTGGTTTGCACTGAGCATTCTAGAACCCTCGAAAACCCCTAAGATACACATTATGATATTATTTTAGGATTCAAATATCATGTATCTACAGTCTGTGCGGCCAAGCACCAGCCTTTTGAACAAAAAACCACTTGGAAATTTCTGGGCCGCTCGAGCCGACTCTGGCAGCTCGGAGTCAGCTCAGAGCGGAGCCGCTCAATTGGCTCGGCGGAGCGGGGTCTCTGGAGCGGTTCTACTCCACTCCGCTCCAGAGTGCCAGAGTCACGACTCGAGCAGAGCCATTGGCAACGCTATTGGTCAGGTTCTTCTCCATCTCTCATCCCCTAATACACGTCTCTCTTTCGGCATTGAGTAGCCAAAATATACTGCGCAGACAAGAGTGTCCATGGTCAACGGAAGGTGCTCGTCGAACAAGGAACGGTATCGATGTACCGGTATTCGCAGGGCTAGAAATTGACAAATGGTGATAATATGTCTTGGCGGTACAGTTGTCGCTTCAATCGTTCTCCTGGATTGTGAAAAACTTACCTAGTTAATTTTAGATCATAGCTTCAGCAATATTCTGTATACTGCCTCAAACCGCTCACTGTCATGCAATCATTCAGCCCCAACACCCCTTGACAACTTCATACACGAGAGGAACTACATCCAAAACATGAGACTGACTCCAGACAAATATCGCGATTGGTGAGTCCTACCTTGTTGGTTTATCCCTTTTCAAATTCATCTAGTTGTCAATTTTGCAGTTTATCATGGAGTCTATCGAGATTGCAGGGGCGCAACAGAAACCAATACTGTGTACTCGTGATCCTCGTGAACCACCCCCAGTCTCTCTCGCCACATCCAAAAATTCGTGTTTTACCAGATTATCCTCTACCCATCATGCCTCCCTCTACCGCCATCGAGCTCCCAGCCGTCAAAAGTCACATCTCCAAGAAGTACAGCGCTGCCGTTCCCTCAGCATCCCTCCTCAAGAAACAGACTCGCAACCAAGAGAGCGTTTATGTTCCCATCTCCACTACCAAATGCGTCCGTCGCTCGCGAGATCGAAAGGAACGCGCCGCCCAAATCTGATCGAAGATTGCAAAAATGCGGAGGTACATTCACAACAAGTGTACCGCGTTGGCAACAAAGTACAAGAGGAAGCAGCAGTACTTTCTCGACATGGTCTATCAAGGAGCAGTGAGACTCACAAAGCTGAAAAACAAAACAAACAATTTCAATGCATTCAAATTGGTCATAGCGTATGAACGACGCCAGGGTATGTTTTCTTACTGGTTCGCATATCCGAGCAACACTGACACGGTACCGTCCTAGCTGGATTGCCCCCAATGAGCATCCTCCAGATTCAGAAGGAGTACCGGCCGCAGTACGATGCTTTGGATGAGAAAGGAATGAACGACATCCTGGAGAAGTACAAACTCATCCAGGACAAGGAGAAACGCGAGCAGATCAAGCGTCCGAGTATGAAGGAAAAGACGGCCGATGTTGCGTCGTCGTTGAGCTCCGTCGCTGGGATAGTATGTTGTGTTTCTTTTCCCCCCTGTTACCGATCATAACTAACGTCTATGTTGACAGTTCCAAGGGCTCAAGACTCGTGTTGGCACCGAAGGAATCGCGTTGGTTGTCAAGAATCGAACAGAGGACTTCATGGCGCCTCAATGGATCGTGACGGACCCAAGAATCATGGAGTACCTCCACGTCATTGTTCGAGGCTGGGACCCTGTGCACATTGGGCAACGTGTCGAGGCATTCGCTATTGCAGGATGTGATATCACTGGTAAGCAGAATGGTTTGGAGTATCGCACCATCATAGACTTATTCTGCTTCTGCAGCGGTTTGCAAGACAACAAAGGAGCAGGCAGAGCTTCTCAAAAAAGCAATCATACGTTTGGTTCAAGACGGCCTTGGTACTCATACACTCCATGTGTAATCCACACGATTACTGACACCTCCTCCCAGGCGACGCCTGTGGCACGACAAACCTTGTGATGCAATACAAACGATTCGACCACCTTATCACCTTGAAGTATTGTGTTGTTGTTGAAGGCTGGCCGGCCGGTCTCAAATTCCAGTGTCCAAGCAAGTTTCATGGAGATACTAACAAGCTTCTACCGCTTCACGAAGCTTGGAAGTCCAGATCTACACATTTCCGCAAGCTCACGCCTGAAGAGTTCCAGGAGTGGACAGTGGCCCATGCGAAGGGTCTTGCAGATGGGACCATACAAGTCAAGGCGTGGCAGCCACGTTCCAATGCCGGAGTCAAGCGGAAGAAGACGGTTGGTGGGAATGAGTCCGAGTCCGAGAAAGATGACGATGACTCTGAGGAGGACAAGGACGAGTCTGAGTCTGATGACGAGCTTGTTAAGGAACCAACTACTGTGAGTGCTTTATTATCGTATTGGTCACGCGAAGTTACTGAAGTATATTGGTACAAGAAACGTTCAAAAAAGATTCACAACGAAGTAGACCCACAAGGTCCCTCGGCGAAGACTTCAAGCGGCAAGACAAAGGTTGGTGACAAGTCTTTCGAGGGTTTACTAGTATCTCATTTCACAAACAGGGATCGTCAAAGAATGAGAAGAGCAAGGCGGCAAAGATGGCAACGACCAAGAAACAGGCGGAGAAGACAGCAGTGACCAAGAAACAAGCAACGAAGAAGAACAAGAAGGAATGATCAGCTGCCCAGGTACACACAGACCTTGCCAGTGCCGCTGACCTTATCGCGACCGAAGCTACAGATCAGAATAACATCGTACCTGGCGACCTTGCCTCTGTCAACCCTCCCTCCCTTTCCATACCTCGCCCAAAACCCCGTCGACAAGTACAAGTACCGGCTGTGCCCTCGACAAGCAAGACCGTGTTGTGTGAAGGCAGCGGAATGGGAGACGTAGATGATGGAGACTTGGGCAATGGTCGTAGTCTCATTGTTGAAGACCCGGTGTTGGCCATCTTTACTCCGCCCCCCACGGCTCCACATGGTCCCACTGCCCTCTTCTCCCATGTTGGATCCCCTGTCATGCTCTCCCATGCTGAAGTTACCGGCAGCGTACCCACTCCCCTTGCTGCATTGTCAGACATGGCCATAGACCCCGCCCTACGGGAATGCCCAATGATGGAGGGCACTGAATGTTCAGTCGACAACGGCATCCCAGCTTCACAACCCACACAGACTCATTAGCCACTTGGCGACTCTGGTCCAGCTAACAACCCGGGGCCAACAGTTCATCTGGATTCAGGGCGCTCCACTATGCCAGCTGCACCATCTGACGATCCCATGCCAACTGGTCTCAACGCAAACGGCAAGTGCCCACGGGATCTGTCTGAAGGGAATGGAGAGGAGACACTTGGTCGAGGCCAACGAATATGCATGCCTCGCAAGCTCACAGACCTAGGCTACGAGTAAAGTACGATTCCTTCAATTTAGCTAGCAGACGACGTATATTGAACTATGGTAGTATACACAATATGTTTACATACTGATCTACAAAATTTATGAAACACCAATACACAGTACCTGCCTGCAAGCGATAAACGAAAGTCAGAAAAAAATTTGTTGAATGGATCAGTAGTGGGTGCAGATTGATGACGCCGGTATTGGGCATGAGTTGAACTCGAAAGAATTCAGAGACGATGCGAGACGAGTTGTCATAACGTTGAGTTAGGCGATGGTTAGGCTTTGGGCGTGGTATTGAGCGGTTGAGCAAGGGACGACGGTGGTGAGAGCGAGGAAGCCGAATGAGTGAGATTGAGAAAGGGTAGGTGAGGTTAGATGATGGTAGAGCAGCGTTGAGCAAGGAAAAGACAATGGTTGAAAGGTATAGATGCCAGATGATTGATGCCAGGAGAAAGACGAATATGGTAGGCGGTCACGGGGGAGGCGCGAGAAATGGCGGGAGGGCGGGCCAACTCAAGGCTGGTGGGACTAGGAGGGACATAAGGGAGAGTTAATGAAATAACGAAGCACTAACAAGGGAAATAATCAAGACCATTGCATATGGCGGCGGGGTATCACAAAGCGGCCAACACATGTTAGGCTGATGTGTTGGCTACTTTGTGATCAGGGGTGGGACACATAGGTGTGAGTACCCTATTGTATACCTAATTCACAAATTGGACATCTCCGTTCACAGCCTCAGAGACGCAGCCGGTTATGCAACTGGAACTGGTTGGAATTCCGCTGATGGTGTCCTTGGTACGTAAGCTACTCATTCTGTGGCTCAGTGGCTTACTTATAAGCACCCTTAGACCCTCGAAAGTTCCCACCCGCTACTGGCCTAGTACACAACGCCAACCAGTTCTCACAAAACCTAATTCGGAGCTATTTCGAATTGGCCCTTGGCGGTGAGGCCTCAGATTTGAGGACTTATCTTCGTGCATACCTAGGAGTCCAGGTAGGTTCTTCTGGGCTTTGTGGTGTCTTTTTTTCCCTCTGAAAGCGGCCATTAGTACGATTCGCTCGTGAAACAAGCCACATTCCCCAGTGGCGCCCCACACTTTTACGGAGTCGACCTGAGGCCCGAACCTCAGCTTTCTCTGGAAGCACAAATAAGGGCCATTACTACGCTGCTAGGCGGGGTGATTTCAGGTGACGCTACCTCGCCAAGCAATACTGAGGAGCACAGTCGAGCCCCTACTGGAGCGATAGTCGGTGGTGTAGTAGGAGGCGTTTTGGGTCTTGCGTTGATTTTTGCGGGAGGCTACTATTACCTTCTCCGAAGGCCCCAGTCCCAGTCCCAGCTTACCGTGGAACCGTTCTCGGCAGTGGCCTCGATGCCACTGATATCTAATTCTTCATCTTTTCAGTCGGAAAAATATACAAAACAGGCTCCCCTGGAAAACCCTTGCATTACGAGGACCCTTTCGGCCCAGACACCACTTGCCCCAGAGGAGTCCCAACCCAGTTGTGTGCAAGAGCCGACTACAGCAGAACTCGTAACGATGCTGAATCAAAGGTTGAGAAATGAAATATGGGATGCGGACGAGTGCCCTCCGGAGTATCCAAGCAGTGAAGTACCATAGTAGCGGTCAGGGGTCCTCTCCTTCAATTGATATCTTGAGCTTGGACTCTTTGTATGCCGTAGCGCGATGCTGTCAGCCTACACGATTGTCAGGCCGCCCTAGATGGACACTCCCCAATGCGGGCCATAGATCATCTAAGCTTCGAATGGAAACTTGAGCATTCACTAGCACTGCTGGGAGAGAGTTGGTGAGGTAGACAGGAGCGTATACCGTGAAGTAAACCTCGAGCCTGATCCTGTAGGTCCTAGAAGCAACACTATGCCCATAGCAGACTGATTCTGTGAGCCGTCTTGTGTGAGGAGTCAAAGTTAATCAAGCTCAAGCTTGAAGCTGCCAGAGTCGGTTTACGCTGAGTTGTGGGGGGGGGGAACAGTGAGAAACAATAGATCGATTATGGTTAGGTACCTGGGCATCATGGTGAGTGTACGAGCTGCCATCCACCTTCATGTCTGAGACAGAGAGCCAGTGCATAGCTCAGAAAGAAGGTTGAAAGAAGGTTGAAAGAAGGACTCAGAGCACGAGCCTTGCACTGCCTTGCCGTGGAAGAAAATCAGTGATCTCCGTGTCAATCACAAGGCACAAGGGGTGACCCCCAGTGAAAATAAACAATTTTCTCAGGGTTTCTCAGGGAGCCTCAGAGAAAGTCGTCATCAATTTTCATAAGGATTCATAGTCGGACGTAGCCGTACATGTTCTCAGTGATTCACAACGAATGCCATGTGTTACCACACATTCTCAACCCAGTTTCAATGACAGTTGCCGATAAATTGGACGAGTCTTGGCTTCAGTCTTGGTTCAGTCAATGCATGAGACAAACTCAGATGATAGTTCGACTTGAGTTCGACCACAAATTGGTTCGTGGGAAATGTCCTAAGCCAGGTCACGACGCGACAAGTCCCTCTCTCTGTCTTGTTATCCTTCCATCCACTCTCAACAGTCCACTTATCCTCGACACACTTCCCTCATCCAACACTCTATTGTTTTCTCTCTGGTCAGCAAGTGCTTGCGGCGGCTCGTTAACGGCTGGGAAAAGGGTTTTATGGAGTGGTTAGGTCGGAACAGGCTTACAGACGGTACGTGCAGTGTGCTCAGCTCAACCCGGCCGCTCAAATGACAATTCTCTCGGAAAGGTGCAGCCGCCATGTTATCCTCGTGTTTTACTGAAGAGCTCGGCGCCCTCTCGATATCCCCAGTCGTCTTGCATCCCATTCCTGCCATCTCATCGAGCGCTACCGCCCCATTCAGAATCTGAACACTGCAAGAGTGCTGCGAGACAAGGCCCGTGGCTCTTGGGGACCACTAGAGGTAACAAAAATCTACTCTATACATCTATAGAACAAGGCAACTGATTGGTTTTCCCTAGACTGGCCGCGCGTCACACTGGTGAAGGCGGTACCCCTGGCCCCAAGAGTGTTGTGGCATTAACCCGACCACTCTAGTCTCTTGTTCGTACAGGTGTGCCTAGTATTTATCGAATTCGCATTGCAGTTTTATTCATTAGAGTAGTTAATAGTATCTCTGACTTGTTGAGGTAGTATAGCAGTTATAATGAATTGGTTTCTAATGCATATCTGGCGTGGCCGCGTGAATGAGGGGCCTACAGTACCGACATCCAGCAATCTCCAGCAATGTGTCAGAATCGACTGCGGACATCGGCTGTCCCGAAAAGGTCTTGGTTAGTGTCCATTTTCCATGTTCCTGGGGATTCTCAGGTAGTCTCACAGATTGCTCGCTGAATGGCTCGGCAAGGTTCATTTTCAATCTCTGAGAAACCCTGAGAAAATTGTTTATTTTCACTGGGGGTGACCGGTGACTGCTCCGAGGAATCCGAACAGCCGTCGGGACTCGGAATTTATTTTGCCGGGATTTGCCTGGCTTTGTTACCACCGTACTTCGACTCTCGCTGCCACCTCTCTTGCTCATTGCCACCACTGATCTCGTCGAACGCCTTCAGTACGACCAAGTACACTCAGTCTAGCTGGTATCTTTGGCATTGATGATTACGGAATCCGACCTTGATTGTGGGCTTGGTTTGCTCAGCCAATGATACTCGCAACGTTTTCTCGGTATGTACGTATGTTCAACTGTCTATAATCTGGTCCATCAGGAGGATCACAAAGCATCGTTCTTGGCCCGTACAGCTGTACAGGCCAAGACGGACAGGACAAGTTTACAGGGTCTCGACGGGCTATTTTCGTTTTTCGTGCGCATTGCGCAACTCCGAGTCAGGCGGTTTCCCCAGGCGAAATGTGGGCTTAACATCGTTGTCATGTTGTCAAACATTGCTCATGACATTGAATCCCTCATATCAACAGAGTTCAGTGCTTTGAGCGGGGTTCATTTCTTGGTCCTGGTCTTGGCCCTTGGGACATTGAACTTGTTCGCCTGCCACGCTGCCTGCCTGCCGGGAGGTTACCCGTCTTCCTGATGTCACTGAAACCTTGTATTCTCGTAAGTACATATACATTGAGGTCCGAACTGGGCACTCGAACTGACTCCAGGGACCTTCTTCATGACCATCGTGCTCAGGTGGTGTCTCCTTGCATCACTCGCCCTCGGAGTCACTGTGTGGGGGCAAGAACTGGGAGTACCTTCATTCTGGATTGTACGTCTGTTACCGACTGTTATACTGGAACTACATTGAACTCTCATCCTGCGTCCACGGCGGTTCAGAAATCCACGACGGTGAAAACCTCTCGTGACGAACGAGTCAACCGTGCAGCGGAAGCAATCGATGCATTCATCGCGTCCGACAGCCTTTTCACTTCAATTCAGCCTCCTAGCAACCTTTCCGACAGCTATTGGCCACATGGAGAAATACTAGCTTTGATCGCAGACTTCGATATCTTCACGAATCAGACCAGATACAAGCAGATTGCACAGCAGCGTTTCCTTGCTCCTCTACAACAAACAACACCGAAACACAAGTGAGTAAGATCCGCCACTTCCAATCTGTGCCCAGAGCGAAAACTTAGTATACCGTTCTACAGAATCGTAAGTTCTCTTGTTGAGTCCCCTTGGTGTATAGGCAGAAGTGATCTTCGAGATTTCCCGCTAGGTAAACAACAGATTGTAAGCTTACTCTTTCTTTTTATTAAGCCATGTACCTCTGAACACACTGACTTTTTAGTCGCTACGGGTACGCAGCCACCCGTGCATACCTCGCGTATCAAGACGAAGCATTTTTGAATCTTGCGAAGGAATACTGGGCTTCCAACAGGACCTTGACGCTCTCCGATGCAGAGGTGCAGGCAAGGAGTACTCCGGCTAAAAACAAGATCAACTCCACAATGAGTTTGTCTTGCTCAAAGCCTGACAGTGAGTCCGACTGTTTTTTTGTTGGGAGGAACTTACAATTCTAATGTATTAACTCGTTAGGTGAATATACGCTCGCCGGTGGGACGTTCCATAGCACAGTGAGTACGAGCCGAGTACACAGAAATGAATCCGTCCCATGCTAAGCTGAAACGCAGGATCAAAACGACCTCCTCATAACAACTGGCGCGACGTCGTAAGAATGCCCATCCCTTTCGCGCCCTCTTTTACTTATCCTATGGCTAGGACCTACATGACGTATGCCATCCCTCACCTCTGCTCGAGTTGACGAGCCCTTAATTCTTGTTCTTTCAAGGCTCACCGTTTCACTCGCCGCACTATCCAACCTGGATCCAACGTACATCAACTTGGCAAGCGAGATGGGCCATTTTATTTTAACCGCGCTCTACAAGGGATCCGGGCTCTTTTACGACAGTTTTGCTATAGGGAGCGCGGATTGCCCAAACCGCCGGAATAATAACGGTCTTGCTGTTGGGGGCGTTGCACACTCCTTGAGGGCGTTATCTCTTTTGGCATTGAACTCGAACACTGGCGATAAATATCTCATGGATGTGTAAGTCACTCTATCAAACTGGCATACCCAATTTCGCGACTGGATGTCTTCGTTTGTAGTATCAGAGACATAACTCTTCATGCAACTGGAAGCACTTGGAACTCAGCCGACGGTATCCTCGGTGGGTGAGCTATTCATTCTACGACAAGTCGACGGCTGACGAACATACTTAGACCCTCTAAAGTTTCCAGCAGAAACTCGACAAAACACCAATGAGTTCTCTCAAGCGCTGCTTCGGAGCTATTTTGACGCGGTCGTTGGCGATGGCATCCCAGATTTGAAGGCGTATCTTCGCGCATACCTAGCAGTCCAGGTAAAACATGATCTATTCTGGGTTCTGCGGTCCTGTTTTCTGAACGCGGCCCTTAGTATGATGCGCTAGTAAGCCAAGCCAGTTTTACCAGCGGTGCCCCGCACTTCTACGGAGTGGGATTGAGACCTGAACGTCAGCTCAATGTGGAAGCGCAGATAGTGGCCATTACTATGCTACTAGGCGGGGTGATCTCGGGGAACGATACCACGCCAGACGACCTCATAGAAAGCAACTCCGAGGATCATAGTCCAACCCCCATTGGGGCAATAGTTGGCGGGGTAGTAGGGGGCGTTTTGGGACTTGTTCTCGTCGTTGCAGGAAGTTACTGTTATCTTCGCCGAAGACGCCAATCCCAGCCCGACCCGCTTACTACCACGGAACCGTACCCAGCGATGTCGATGAACCCCCCGATGCCACTGGCACAGTCCCCACCAGCTCCAACCCTTGTACCTTTACGGTCGAGCAAATAT
>JANHQD010001290.1:0-12928 GCA_024721195.1 Marasmius sp. AFHP31
CTGTAAGGCTAATGTGACCCGTTGGCCCGTTGTATCGGCCCGGATGCGACTGTTTAGTGCCCTTTAGTTTACACTCTAGTTGGACTCAGACAGCCATTGTTATTATCCTCACCGGCCCTCCTGAGGACTTATGGCAGTACGAGTCAAAGTTGTAAGGGTAATCTTCATAGATTTGACGATTTTGCAAGGGGAATCTCTTTATTTTATTAAAAATGTTTTTTATCTTCAATGTGACTTTTTGGATCACAACCATGGAAGTAACGCTAGGTAACATTAACCCGAATGTTGGTCCAGGTGGATCCAACGTCGCGACATGACGGTCACGCGAGCAGTGACAGGTTACATTTGTGACCGAATTAGTCACAGACCATGTTGATCTCTTACCTCGACTATCCTCCTCCACTTCCTTCAAATTGAGGACGATGGCGAAGCGCTATCGCTCTCAAACTCTATTTCAGCACTTTGAGAAGTGTTCGAATGGTTTTTTCTCTATTGCTGCTCGCTAGCGCTCATCCTCAACCAGCGGTCTGTTGCAGGTCGAATTTGCAAACAAACTGCCGGGTGGTGGTTCGCGAATAAATCTCGAAGAGTCGTATCTCTCTAGGCAAGCCTCAGGATACGGTCTGTGACCTTTTCGGGAGGAAACATCTATGCCATTGCCTCATTCTGTCATAGACAAAGTCGGAAGCAAGTCGCGGTAATCGAGGCAGCCAGCTTCAAGTAATTGGGGCCGCAGCAATCTACTATAAGCATTGGATGGCATTCCGACTCGCGGAAGCTGGGGAGATTGAGTGTGGCTCAAGGTAGCTCCCGGTTTAATATCAGGTAAAGACGGGACGCACATGTACAGCAACCATGGTCTGCTTCGTCATTCTTTTACTGCTTTGAGGACACTGGCGTCTAATATTACATAGGTCTGTGCCAAACCTTCGAACCTTGTCTCAAAGACTTTCGTTATCACTCCCCCACCATCACCTTAGTGCCACCATTCCGCAGCGTGCATCTGATTCTCATCACCAATATTTACAGCACGCCGTTTTTCCCCAACCGCTCGATCCTGGCCCCAATGGCTTCCATGCTTGTATTATCAGATGATAGAGGGCGGATACTATACTCATGCCCGGCTCCTGTTTGACTCGGGATGAACATGAAGGTGATAGAACACTGTAGAGGGAGCTCACTAACTCACCGTCAGGTAGAGTCCCATCCTCGATGTGCCTAGACGAAGGCGCAGATCTTCGGTCACGGACTAGCGGAGGTCGTCGAAACTAGAAACCTCAAAATCGAGACCGATGCAGCGCTGTCTCTTCGGCACTCTCCGGATTTGAACGATTTCGGTTGTTTCTTCGCCCCTTGCGAACGTAAATCTTCCCAAGCATATCATGGACACGTAGACTCACAAAAATCACAGAAAAAACATAGCAGGCCTATGGCCGGGACTCTGGTACCAATCTGAGGGTACTGAGACGAATTCAATAAGAAGCATAGTTGACAGTGACACGAAGGTCACGAAGGCGACGAGGGCGAGAGCTGTGAATACAGGGGCGTAAAAGCAAATTATTGACCTGATCAGTCCCACCAGCCGTACTTGGGACACTTGACCAGCTTGTCCACTGCGATCGGGACGATAGTGTGGATCATGGAGCACCTTGAGTGAGTCAACAGGATTAGAAGAGGCTTCATATGGCTTTTAAACCCGTTATCGTTCTCGAGTAATGTCATTGTGTCCATCATCCCATTGTCTACAATGCTTTGGGCTTACACCATTCTGCCTTTCTTCTGTCTGGCGTTGGCAGCTCCTACCGTTCACGACCTCAGAATCTTGAACGTTCCTTCGTCCCTGGTTAGCCATGAACCCGTGCTCATCGAGTGGTCGGGAGGGACAACGCCATACACTCTCGCATTCGATTCGTCAGACAACGATGGAAAGATAACCGGAATGACAACTCTTAGAAACCAAACGTCCCCAGTCGTATGGACTGTTGACGTTGACCCAGAGAAATCGGTCATGATTCGTGTGCTGGATGGATCAGGTCTTACCACGCACACTCCCTTGATTCCTGTGCAATCTATGCAATCAACGAGAGCTCGTGGCAGGTTGGAAAACCCCAGCCAGACGGGATTGAGATATACGAGATCGCCAGAAAAACGGGGACTGTAAGTAATTTGAAACACTAAGTCTTGAACGATGCTCATCAAAAAATAGGAACGGTGGCGAAATCGCTGGAATTGTCATTGGAGCTGTGGTGGTTGTCATCTTAATGTGCATGGCCATAGCCTGTGGTCTAGCTACTTCAACCACGAGGCCGAGTCGCTCGGTGGGCATGACGACGTTTGGCGGAGGCGGAGGGGGTGTATATCGACTAGGCCTCTGGGCCGAGTGAGTACGCCAGCAACGTCGATTGCTAGAGTACAGATACAAGAATAAGAGCTGACTAATTCTACGGCTAAACGCCGGGATGTAGGCTACGGATCGTGTAGATAAGGTAATATATGTACTTGAAATAAGACGTTGGAGGGGGTATCAAACTAACAATAAAAACCCGGATTCCTTACAGGGGGTGGCGGAGGAGATCGTGGCAGGGGAAGGAGAGTTGGCGGGGGATGGGGAGAGACGGCGGGGGAAGGGGAGGGGGAGGAGACGGTGGCTGAGGGTGCTGAGGAGGTGGAGGGGGAAGTGTTTGTTGAAGGCAATTCTTATTTGAGATATCAGAACTATTTGTCACTCTGGACTTGTATTTATCTTCGTAACAGTCTCGCCACTTTACGGTAATAAGCACCATCCAAATTTTTTCTGGACGCGGGTCCAAGTAGGTCCAGGATCGCGCCTGTAAGGCTAGTAATGTGACCCGTTGGCCCGTCGAATCGGCCCGGTGACTGTTTAGTGCCCTTTAGTTTATACTCTGGTTGGACTTTAATAGCCATCGTTATTGTCCGCACCGGCCCTCGCCACTCAGTAGCACATCGCTCAGAGCTCAGGCGCCCAAGTCTCAGGTACCCAATTCGGAGGGGAGGTCAAGAACGATGGTTGAGGAAAACAAGGAGTTTTATGTGCACAGCCACAGGGCACTCGCTATCTGGACGACCGTCATCTTCTCGTAGGGTTCGCCACCAACGCCAATTCACTATCTTTCAGGTTCTATTTGGTTGCGCTCAGGCCAACAGGCGTAACACTGCGGCTGGAAACCTTGACTACAATGGGCCCAGTGCTATTGGGCAGCCTGTACGGTCTGGCGAGTGATATGAAACGAGGACTCTAGGGGGAAAACTCGCGCTATCTACGGATGTTTGAATCAACTGCGACCAACAAGCTTCACCCTTGTCACCACGGCCTGAGACTTCGACTCCGGCAATAACTCAAGTAGCTCGAAGATCATCATAAATCTCTCAAACGCTGTGAACATGAACTTGAGAAGACGAGTTGAAAGAGTAGAGGGACACAATGCACCCATTATTCTCGAGTAAGTTACGCTCAACGACCCATAACAGATTGGCTATACAAACCACGCACCGTAAAGGACATCAAGGACGGAACCTACGACACTATCTGCTTGCCTCTCGGTCGAATCAGACTTGACACGCCCCAGAACCTTTGATCGACGGGCTTTCCAGAGAATTTCAAATACTACGGAGACAAATAGTCGTCGTGAACGAAAGGATTTGCTACTTGTAGATGAGGAGAACGCGGCGCCTGGCACTGACTTTGACAGCGGAATACTCTGAGGACTTGCACTGGTGTCGCCATTGACGATTGGCATGCGGAAGTATGTTCATAAATTCGACAGTTTTGCAAGGGGAATCTCTTATTATTTGATGTTTTACTGTATTTGACATGTGGAAGCCTTAGCTCCACGTAACTTCTCTGACTTCAACCCGAATGTTGGTCCAGGTGGATCCAACATTGCGACATGCGTCACGCGGACCGTGATGGGTTACATTCGTGACCAAATTAGTCACAAACTACGTTGATTTCTTACCTCGACTATCCCCCGCCACTTCCTTCGGATTGAGGACGATGGCGAAGCGCTATTGCTCTCAAACTCTATTTCAGCACTTTGTAAAGTGTTTGAATGGTTTTTTCTTCGGTGTTGCTCATCCTCAACTACTTAGCGGTCTGTTGCAAAGAAATTGCCGGGTGATGGTTCGCGAATGATTCTCGAAGAGCCGTAAAGCTCTAGGCAAGCCTCAAGATATGGTCGGTGACTTCTTCGGGAGGAAACATCTATGCCATTGTCCCATTTCTGTAATAGGCAAAGTTCGAAGAAGCAAACCGCGGTAACGGACGCAGTCGACTTTAAGGAATTGGGGCCGCGGCAATTTGCTATAAGCATAGGATGGGATTTCGACTCGCGGAAGCTGGGGAGAATACGTGTAAGATATCAGATGAAAAGGGGACACACCCCTGGGCAGTATGAAAAAGGTGTCGACGATGTGCATAAGACTTTCTTCACAGCATCGGCGGGAAGTCAAAAAACCGTCATAGATCAGTACTTCAGTATCAAGAACGTCATTCGCATGAGAATTGCTGTGGACCTGGTAGACCGTAGATGGTACCTAGTACGCCAGTCGGAGTGGTTTGAGGTTTTGACTAGGGGGCAAACATGGCACCCTCAGTGATGAAGCCAAAGCTCGACAACCCCTCAAGAGAGAACGTATCTGTACGCCAACCGGGAGACATTGGCATCAAGATCGAGCGGTTGGAGAAAAGCGGCATGCTGTGAATATTGGTGATGAGAATCAGATCCGCGCTGCGGGATAGTGGTACCAAGGTGATCGGCCGGTGGGGGAGTGATCAGTAACGAAGGTTTTTGAGACAAGGTCTGGTACAAACCTATGCAATATAATTTGAAGACGCCAGTGTCCTCAAAGCAGTAAGAGAATGACGCAGCAGATCAAAGTTGCTGTACATGCACTTGTCCCCTGCAACCAAGGCGGCAGAGTGGAGCATGGAGCGCTTGTATTGTGTCCACAGGATTTGAAGCGCCTTCATAGGGCTTTTAAACCCGTTCTCGTTCTCGAGTAATGTCATTCTGTCCACCATCCCATCATCTACAATGCTTTGGGTTCACACCATTTTGCCTTTTTTCTGTCTGGCGTCAGCAACTCCTGCCGTTCACGAGCTTAGAATCTCGAACGTTCCTTCGTCCCTAGTCACCCATGAACCCGTGCTCATCGAGTGGTCGGGAGGGACAACGCCATACACTCTCGCATTCGATTCGTCAGACAACGATGGAAAGATAACCGGAATGACAACTCTTCGAAACCAAACGTCCCCAGTCGTATGGACTGTCGACGTTGACCCAGAGAAATCGGTCATGATTCGTGTGCTGGATGGATCAGGTTTTACTACGCACACTCCCTTGATTCCCGTGCAATCTACGCGATCAACGAGAGCTCA
This sequence comes from Marasmius sp. AFHP31, assembly GCA_024721195.1. Classification (NCBI taxonomy): domain Eukaryota; kingdom Fungi; phylum Basidiomycota; class Agaricomycetes; order Agaricales; family Marasmiaceae; genus Marasmius; species Marasmius sp. AFHP31. The sequence continues at coordinate 5,399 of JANHQD010001290.1, forward strand.
TGACAGGCTGGAAGGCCCCAGCCAGAAGCAGTTGAGATATACGAGATCGCTGGAGATCCGGAGACTGTAAGTGGTTTGAAATACTAAATCTTGAACGAGGCTCACCGAAAAACAGGAACGGCAGAGATACTGAAATTATTGGAATTGTAGTGGCCCTCATCGTACTGTGCTTGCTCTTTTGCATTGTCATAACCTGTTGCCGAGCTTCGGGTAGATCAACCACGAGGCCGAGTCACTCGGGGGGCATAGTAATGGTTGGTGCTCCTCCAGGTGTATATGATGGCGGAGGTGGTGGTGGATGTGGTGGAGGTAGTGGAGGTGGTGGAATTGATGGCGGAGGAGGAGGTGGTGGTGGCGGCGGAGTGGACGGTGGAGGAGGAGGTTGTTGAAGGTAATTCTTATTTGAGATATCGGAACTCTTTATCACTCCAGTCTTGTATTTATCTTCACGACGGTCTCGCCACTTTACGATACACCATAACAAGCACCATCCTAATTTGTTTTGGGCGCGGGTCCAAGTAGGTCCAGGATCGCGCCTGTAAGGCTAATGTGACCCGTTGGCCCGTTGGATCGGCCCGGATGCGACTGTTTAGTGCCCTTTAGTTTACACTCTGGTTGGACTCAAACTGCCATCGTTATTGTCCTCATTGGCCCTCGCCCCTCAGTAGTATATCACTCAGAGCCCACTGCCAAGTCTCAGGCACTCAATGTCAGAGGGGAGGTCAAGAACCATAGTTGAGGAAAACAAGGAGTTTTATGTGCACAGCCACGGGGCACTCGCTATCTGGACGACCGTCATCTTTTCGCGGGGCTCGCCACCAACACCAATTCACTATCTTTTAGGTTCTGTCATGTTGCGCTGCCAACAGGCGTAACACTGCGGCTGGAAACCTTGACTACACTGGGCCCAGTGCTATTGGGCAGCCTGTGTCTGGCGAGCGACATGAAACGAGGACTCTAGGGGGAAAACTCGCGCTATCTACGGATGTTTGAATCAACTGCGACCAACAAGCTTCACCCTTGTCACCACGGCCTGAGACTTCGACTCCGGCAATAACTCAAGTAGCTCGAAGATCATCATAATTCTCTTAAACGCTGTGAACACGAATGTGGGAGCAATGTGCACGTGTCACTGTGTTGTGCTTTTTCCAGTATGCATCATAATGCGGTACTGGATTTTGACCATATCAATCGAACATTATTGATTCGACGCTGATGGTTCAAACCTTAGCCTAGCTGGCTTGGATGAGCAAGATTGGCTTGTTGGATGGGGGAGCTGTAGCGCCACCGAAAGGAGACCCGGGAGACTCTCCCGGTGGCTGCGTGTTCGATCGGCGCATATACCATATGTTTCTCCTTAATCTTTGAATTTCGAAGCTTACATCTTTTTCCTTAGTTACTTCTTTAACCCACTGTTTCCGATCATCCCTACTTACTTCCGGTACCTTTCCCTTATCATACTTAGTCTATTCGCGATCGTAAAACTTCCCACTTTTGACCTCCGTACGGTCGAGTGGGAAATACGAGCTAACACTCGATACTTACAGGTCCTGGGCCCCGTACTGCCCTTAGAATCTCAGAAACCGATTGATCGCCCGACGAGCGATGGCAAGCAACGGCGCCATACCGCCGCCGATTGCAGATGTGGCTGATGAAGCCAAGTTCGATGGAGGTGTTAAAACGAGTTGGTCAACGGTGAAGAGAAAGATCTTGAGTACATTGAAAGGGCAAGGGTTGGTAGGATATGTCGACGGGACAATAGGACGGCCACTGCGTCCGGACATCCAGGAGCAAATAAACCAGCTTGACCTGCCAGCAACGACCTCTCCCCAGATATACCCCCCTGTCAGCTCTCAACCAGCCCCTACTCCCGTTTATTCGTTGAAACCAAGCTACGAGGAATGGAAGTTTAGGAATGACCGTGCCAAAACGATCATAGAAGCTCACCTCGAGGATGTACTCTCGCTCGTACCCAACATCGATGATCTCAGCGCTTTCCAAGTCATGGTCCAGTTGAATAACGACTTCGACAAGAAGAATGACCTCCTAAAAATCGATACGAACAGGAGGCTCCGAACGTTCCGCTACAACGAGATTGACACCCTCGAAGAGTTCTTCAAGGATATCAGAGAACTGCGGAAGAAAGCTATCGAGGCTGGCAACACGTACCCGGACGATGAGTACCGATCCATCATTCTATCTGCGTTCCCCACCGAGGCTTTCGACCCCATTATCAACAACATCACGACTTCCTCGAACTACCCGACGTCTGCTGCTGTCATTCAGCAGATCTCCTACGCCTACGGGAGGATCGCGGAACGAAAGGGTGCGGTGTCGTCGGGGGCAGGCATGACCCCTATCACGCCTGCGGCGCATGCTGCCGTGGTGGCTAGAGTTGAGGAGCTAGAGAAACAGTTAGCGTTGCAGACGATGAGAGACGTGAAGAAATGTCATAATTGTGGGAAACGTGGACACTTCAAGCGGGATTGCTGGGAGCCAGGAGGTGGGAAAGAAGGCCAGCGCCCGCAGCGAACCAACAGAAACAATGGTACCTCTACCACTGTGTCCCCAGCTGCCAACGTCACCCAGACCTCGACAATAGCCGATCCGAATGCAGTCCATTTTGCCCTAGCTATCATGGAGCCAGGAAGCGAGGGGAGAAAGAGGGTCTACGCCGACAGCGCAGCGACGGACCACTTCTTCACCCGCCGTGAAGACTTCATGACGTATACGCCGTATGAGTCTACAGGCCAAAGCTCGGAGGAGAGAACCCAATTCAGAATCGTTGGGAAAGGAAAAGCGGTGAAGAGAGTCATGGTAGATGGGAAAGAAGTGATACTCACCTTCGAGGAGGCTTACCACGCCCCCAACGCTACGCACGATCTCATATCGATTCCGGTCCTTGATCTAAAGGGGTGCAACATCAGATTCGGTGGTCGAAGGGCAGAGTTTTACACACCCGATGGGAAGCTCTTCTTGACTGGTAAACTCGAGACGGAACGACTCTACCGCATCGAGGAGTCCCCACATAGCGCAAGTGCGGTGGCCAGGTCTCTCGTACAACCAACGACGCTGAAGGAGTGGCACCGTCGGTTTGGTCATGCAGGGGAAGACCGGATTGTTGTAGCGTCAAAGTTAGTTGATGGGCTGGACATAACTGAGTTCGAGAGAGACGGGAGGTGTGTTCCGTGTGTCCATGGAAAGGGAACCAGGAGACCATTCGATGCAATCGTTACCCCAGAAACTAGGGTCCTGGAACGTGTGCATACAGACTTGACAGGGCCTATCCGAGTCACTTCGAAGGGTGGTTACAAGTATTCGATGCCAGTCGTCGACGGTGCGACATCATTCACCAAGGACTACTACCTCAAAAACAAAGAGGCGGATACGGTTCTAGAGGCTCTGGAGATATTTCGAGCGTGGGCCGAGCGACAGACTGGCGAGATGTTGAAGGAGATTCGGGTAGATGGTGGGGGAGAATTCAACAACAAAGTCCTGGAATCCTGGTCGAAGAAACTCGGGATTGAAGTAATCCCGACTGCGCCTCACTCGTCAGCGATGAACGGCGTGGCCGAGAGGAAGCATCGGTCAATCTTTGATGGGGTCAGAACGGTTCTCAATGAGGCAAGGCTCCCTGCGTACCTCTGGGCCTATGCGGCAGCATATATTGTGCACACCAACAACTTGCTCCCTTCGGCTCGTCACCCAAAGAAGATTCCTGCAGAGGCGTTCACGGGGAAACGACAGAACGTTGAGCACCTTAGACCGTTTGGCTCTCGAGGATTCGCAAAGGTGGTGGATGGATCCCTGGGGAAGCTGGATAGCAGAGTAGTGGAGGGAAAGATGATAGGGTACGGGGGGCACGGCACATATTTGCTGTATACGGCATCTGGCAAGGTTATAACGAGCAGAGATGTGACCTGGGTTGACGTGGCGCGTACGTCGGCGACTGTTGGGGGGGAGAGCGAAGAGGTAGACGTCTGGGATGTGGGGGAGTTGTTGCCAACAGTCGGCGACGCAGAAGGGCAAAGCTGTGAAGACGGCGGTCAAAGCGGAGATCAAAACACCGAAGACGCCGTTTCCTCGGTTACCCCAAATGGAAACCAGCCGGACACGCCACAGCCCCCAATTCCTCACCGTCCCGATTCCCCTCAGATCCCGACCAGCATCGATACACCTCTTCTACCAGCTGCTATAAACCCAGAATCCGATAACGACTCGTTCAAGCCCGCACCGCCAGTACCCATCCCCGTCAGACGCTCAGCTCGACTCAAGGTTCCATCTAGGACGAAAGTGGAGTCTAACGAGTTCATAGCCAGGGAGAAGACGGCACGCCAGGCCAAAGAACAATGGACTCGAGATCATAAACCACGCGCCAACCTCGCCTTTACCGATTTCCTAGATGACTTCAACGATATAGGGGATCCGCGAGCTCTGGCAGCACTCGGGATTGAAACGACCCCCAAGTCCTACAAACAAGCGATGGAGAAACCAGACGTATGGGGGCCGGCCATCCAAGACGAGCTCAACAGGATGGAAGAGTTTGGAGTGTTCGGTCCAGTTCAAGACCTACCGTTTGGCAAGAAGGCGTTGAAACCGCTGTGGGTCTTCGCAAACAAGCTAGACGGCGATGGCAACATAGTAAAGAGAAAAGCAAGGTTGGTGATAGATGGGAGAAGGCAAATAGAAGGTGTGGATTTCACCGAGACGTACGCCGGTACCCTCCGTTTCGAATCCCTGAGGATACTACTTGCTCTGTGGACCTCCCTCAACTACCACATATGGCAAGTCGACTTCTCCTCCGCCTATCTCAACGCTGGACTCGACGAAGAGACGTACATATGGGTGCCTGAAGGGCATGAAGGAGCGGGATCGGGCAAGGTTATAAGGCTGCTGAAGTCAGTCTATGGGATGTGTCAGGCGGGCCATAACTGGTTTGTCACTTTGGACAAGGCCTACCAGGAGTGGGGATGGAAGAGGTCCGACGCCGACCAATGCGTTCGCAGTAGGGTCAGAGAGTCGGGGGAGACGATGACGGGGACGTATACAGACGACACGCTAGGTGGATCGTCCTCACTCGAAGAGGCATATCGAGTGAAGGAGGAAATAGGTGGGCGGTTCAAGATCAAAGCCACGGACGACGTGCAGTTCGCAATAGGTATGCGACTGATCAACAATAGAGAGCAAGGAACCATTTCTCTCGACATGGCCGCCTACTTCGACCGCATATTCACAAAGTTTGGCGTCAACGACATGAAACCGAAACCAACTCCCTTTCCCCCCGGTCTCGTACTCTCCAAATCTCAGTGTCCCTCTACTGATGAGGAACGGGAGTTCATGCACGACAAGCCGTATGCGATTCTCGTCGGAGCCATCCAGTTTGCGCAGGCTGCATGTCGACCAGACATCACTTACGCCGTGAATGTCCTTAGCCGCTATCTCACCAACCCGGGCAAAGCACACTGGAACGCCCTAGTGCACTTGGTGAGGTATATCTCGGGCACCAAGTCACTAGGCATCAAGTATTCGCGCGCAGCGTCAAGAATTCCCATCACCTACGCGGATGCCGACTACGGGACCTGTGTAGACACTCGGAAGTCAACCACGGGGGTGGTGACTATCATCAGCGGAGGGCCTGTATTCTGGGTCTCGAAACGGCAGGATGTAGTAGCAACGTCGACGACCGAAGCCGAGTACATCGCGCTGGGACGAGCTGCGATGCAGGCTAAGTGGACACATGACTTCCTCAGTGAAGTTGGTCACCCTGCGCCACTCCCATCTCAGGTCAGAGGCGACAACAAGAGCTCGCTCGCGTTGGCAGAGAACCCGAAGTTCAATGGTAGGGTCAAGCACATGGAAATACGCTTTCATTTCCTACGTGACGAAGTGGAGAAGGGGAACATCCAGCTGGACTACATCGCATCTGAAGTAAACCCCGCGGACGTCCTGACTAAATCTCTGACGCCTACCATCTTTCGTCGACAACTCGATCTCATGGGTCTGATGTATGTGTAGGGGAGTCTCCCAGGTCTGGGGGAGTGTTGGATGGGGGAGCTGTAGCGCCACCGAAAGGAGACCCGGGAGACTCTCCCGGTGGCTGCGTGTTCGATCGGCGCATATACCATATGTTTCTCCTTAATCTTTGAATTTCGAAGCTTACATCTTTTTCCTTAGTTACTTCTTTAACCCACTGTTTCCGATCATCCCTACTTACTTCCGGTACCTTTCCCTTATCATACTTAGTCTATTCGCGATCGTAAAACTTCCCACTTTTGACCTCCGTACGGTCGAGTGGGAAATACGAGCTAACGCTCGATACTTACATGGCTCGCATTCACTCGGACGGTATCATACAAGCCTTATCAGCAACTGCATGAGCGCCGTCGTTAGGGCTCCTCAGTTGGCAGGCCACTCAGGATCGATACATCCAAGATGGTATCCACACCCCCGTCTCAAGCGCTGCGTAAATACAATGCACACCAATTTACGCTTTTCAGTCAAGGCGCTGATTCTGATCACTGAGTGGTGACTGCGGGTTGATATATGATTTGTATCAATCTTGGCTCGATTATTTATACCGAACACCACCGAGTCGAGGCGATTCAATCTATTCCCCCCCCAAATCGAGCTTAGCCAACAACATGGTCCAGATAGGTGTCCTCTCCATCCTCTCCATCACCATCCTTTCGCTCGAGTGTGTCATACTTGGGTTAGTCCTCTTCCCTTTACCACGTTTAGCCTGGCGATACGTCCATCATTTCGCCTTCACTTCAGAGGGCGAAACGATTCAGAAGGTCAGAAGCAGATTGAAGATCTTCCTCATGTACGTCGCCAACCTAATACAACCCGAACTGTTTTCCGTCCTCACATTTTTTCCCCTCTGCAGTGGTTGCACCTCCTACGCTCTATTCGCTAGTATAGAGTCGCTCATTCGTATCATTTACTGTGCTATTCGATTCTCTGGGTATGGATCAGGGTTGTGAGAAGCTTTCCCCCTTCCCTCGTAACGCCTCCACTTATTTTCTTGATCCACACCCTCGTTTCCTATTACGCAGAGCACATGTCGATTTCTTCATTGCAGGGCCCACTTTCCTCGTTTCCTTAGTCCTCCCCAGAACTCTCTACATCGTTCTCACCCATCTCAACCTCCAAAAACAACTGAAAGAAGCCAACGGAAATACAGTTCAAGAGCAGCCTACGGACTTATCATGCGGTGCGTAACCATGTTTTTTCTCTTTCTCGGATCCATCCCCGCTTACGCTCCTGCTACAGAATGGCTGTACAAACCACGTACGATGAAGGACATCAAGGACGGAATTTACGACACCGTTCGCTCGTCTCTCGGTCAAGTGAGCCTTGATGACGACGCCGAGAGCGGGTCGGCGCCTCGGTATAGAGATGAGGTTATCGCGAGGCAAGAGAAGGAGATTGCCGACCTGCGCCGTGCACTCGCCTCTCATGGTTTTGCAAGCGCTGAGAATACTACCGCCCCAGTCCCAGGACCTTCGACGATGCCTCAGTCAACTGGCG
>JANHQD010001291.1:0-10343 GCA_024721195.1 Marasmius sp. AFHP31
CAAGGTTTTGCTCATGAGAACAGAGGTCCCCAACTTGGTCATCATAGACGGCCTAGATGAATGCGGTGACGAACAAACCCAGCAACGCGTTCTCTCCATGATTCAATCCGCGTTCCTCGCCTCTCCCAATCTCCCACTGCGCTTCCTGATCTGCAGCCGTCCAGAAGCGTGGCTTCAGGAAGCGTTTGCCGACGATTCACTCTATAAACTGTCAAAGTCTATCCCATTGACTGATGACTTCAAACCCGCTGAAGACATCATGACGTACTACCGCCACCAATTCGGAGAGATAGTCAAAAGCCCCAAGTACCGACAAGTCCAGTTCCCAAACCCCTGGCCTACGGAGGAGGTGCTGGAGACTTTAGTCATTAAATCTGGCAGCCAATTTGTCTATGCGACAACCGTTTCCAGATTCGTTGCGCATGCAGATAACGATCCAATGAATCAGCTTTGTCTCGTTCTTGAAAGCACTTCGCATAGCCAAACAGGGACATCACCCTATCAAGAGCTCGACACGCTGTACAACACTATTCTCTCAGCCAATCCTAACCATGACAAAGTTCGCCCCATCCTTGCAGTCATTGTCGTTCTCTTGGGCTTGGAGTTGAAACCTTGGCAGGAGCTAGAGCTAACCCCGGCATCTATCGAGTTGATGCTGGGTCTGCCCCCAGGACAAGTAGCTTTGCGACTACGGGGAATGCACTCGGTGTTGAACATCCGTAGTCGGGATGATGCGATTACTGTGCACCACACATCGTTCAGGGACTATCTGCTTGACCGAACTAGGTCACATCATTTCCACATCGACATCGACACCCAGAGGTATGACATCGCGCGGCAGTGGCTCCAGAACCTGACGACCAGCAAAATCCTGAGTTACAGGTACAAATACCTTTATCCTCTATTACATTCTCTCATAGGTACTGAACCTCTTTTTGCATGCATCAATAGCCCCAGTCAACTCTATTCCGATGGAACCAAGGCCTTCTTCAAAGGCTGGAGGTGGCTCTGTATGTCAATTACCAAACCATCTCGGGATCTGTTGGATGATCTGTGGAATGTCGACCTTGCCTTTACGCATTCAAGGATTAGCTGGAACTGGGAACATAATTTTGTGCAACTGGTACCATGGGTGAGGAAGTATGTGAGTTTGGCCAATCACTTTCCCCCTTGCACCCGCCTTTGTGCTTACATGTATTCATGACCAGGATGTCCCCGGAATCTGCGAAAACAAGAACAAGAAGGAGGCAGTGGGAAACTACTCGAAGGCCGGCGAAAATACACTTCTCAAGGCCAACAGCCGTTCATCTTGCGACAATGGCCAATGTGAGGCCGAAGCTCACAATCCCAAGATGGCCGAGGAAGCGGAGGGACGCAATCTTGTGCAGCGTCTTGTGCACAAATTCAAGAACCGCCCCGGATGTTTTCATCTTGTATACCCCCCGGGTGTGACTCTGCGAAAGAACATCACAAATTATCTCATTGGTGATGCTACTGGATGTCCACAGCGTCTTCACCAAGTTGAGTTGGAGCCCACCGATGTCGACAATGTGCGCCTCACAGACTGCCACTGTGATCTCTCTGGAGGGAGCGAGTTGAATGATCCACAGCACCTTGCGTACCGAGAAGCTTGCGGGCAGCTTGTCGAGGCCTACGTCTCCCTTTTCAAGGAGCTTGCCCAGAGTGGTGCTGAAGACGACAACACCATTGGACACTTAGGATTCTGCTTCAAGAACATGGTGACCTCGTCACTACTCGAACACTGCTGTCTTGATCAGGAGCTGCTTTCGCTCTGCCGGACGTTTTTTGGGCTCGCAAAAGGTTGTTTGAAGATGCAGATCTATTCTGAGAATGGAGCTAAAGGAAGGAAGAATATGCTTGGGTGGATTGAGGTGAGTATGATCTTTCTGGGCTCTTATTCCCCCTCATACTTGTGTTGTACCACAATTGATGGTTTTTCTTTTCAATAGACCTTCCCAGGCAGATTCGCTGAAGAAGGCAAAGCCTTGAAAGCGCAGGTCCATGCTTTGCATTGGAAGCAGTGGGCACGAAACCATCCTAGGAATCCGGGTAATCTTTCATATGCCTCAGATGACGACGACAATGCACACGAGCCGTAAAGACTGGCGTAAGAATGGTATGGTGACCAAACAGTGTAGAGAAGTCCTCACCCTGACTCTCCTCTTTGATAGCTGTTCTCCCTTTGCTGCCCTAGCAGGCTAACTGGCCAATCAGGAGCAACAACACATTTTCTGGACAATGGCAGGACTACTTCACCTGACAGTGCGAACTGCCTCGATGCTTACTTTTGTTACACTTCAGTTGCGCCGAGGCAAGCTGGGGACAAGGAGCACCCCGACAGGAGTCGCCCATCGAGAACCCAGAAGGAGATACACAAACCTGTAATCTGCGCCTTTTGCAATCTACTTATAGGCTCCTGCGAACGAACATGACTGCCAGTCCCTCTTGCCAGTTGCTGCACTTGGCATGCCTTCTCATTGTCTTCCATGTCATTCCTTCACCCAGGTTCTGCATGAAGGTGATGAAAGAGAACGGCTCACGTCCTCGTTGCCAGATTTTCAAATTATGATGTTTTACCACGCCTTTACCTATCTTTGCCACTAGTTCCTCCGCTTCGTTCAGCGAATAGAATGGGTTTCACTGTCTTTGTGGTTTCTACCAACGCCGTTGCTGCCTGGCGTGATCTTCATCCTGAGGGCCTCGGTGCCGTCTTCGAATCGACTTTAGCGCCGCTGTAATTAATTGCCACCGCCGACGGCCGTGAGACGCGAAAGGAAAGCTCTGACAAGCATGCGCTCTCATAGCGTGTACCACGGACACATTACATACTACTGAGATAGCACAATGCGTGGGGAGAAGGAACGAGAATGGTTGTGGTAGCTGAAATTGACGGCGAAAATAATGGTAGAAGCGTTCAGCACTGTCGAAGGTACCGCGGCTCGAGTCACGGAAAGTTCGCTCGCTATTAGTCGGAGGTACTGGAGTAGCGGAGGTGGGTACTCAGAAATCAACAGCCTTCCTCGACGCTCGCTCTTTTTCAGTCCGCCGAGGTAGACAGGAGCTGTGAGACCATGAGAAGCCCAATGGGTGTCATCCATCGCAAATGAGATAACCTCTGAATGACTGTCTTTTGCCAGAAAATAAAAGAGGAGAATGAGTAGTATGTACCCTCACATCTGAGGGCTTATTTCATTTTGTGTACAGCCTAGGTGGACATGTAGGAGGATGATCATGAACAAACTTTTTCATAAAGATTTGACTGTCAGTACATATGACGGGTTTTCCGTATCCGAGACGTCGAGGAACTTGAGGGTGTTGAGCCCTCAGAAGGGTGTGGCCGGAGCAGTTGCACATGTAACGGTAGATATGGTTGATCCAGGGCGAAATGCAGGAATGCCGAGTGAAGAGGAATTGAGGTGTGAGCATGGCATGTTCTACGCAAGAACTCGACCGATGGACACCCCACCCAGCCCCCCCCCTACCAATTCCTGTCGCCGTTTCGACGCCAGCCCTCCAGTTCCTAACAGATTCAGCTCCGTCGCTTATGTCTGCCCTGTCGAGACATATGAAACCCGTTCGTGCCTCTCTTGTTCCCCCCAAAGTCGTCACTTTCAAGAGTAATGCGTTCTGTGCAGTAGAACGAAGCTCTCGGTCGTGTTCGAGAGTGCCCTGTCCGACTTTATGCCCCTGTACGCCCACACAACTTCTTTCCAGCCCGAATTTCAACGATGCGAGAGAGAGGTGGAAGGCAGCAATCAGGTCTGAACACTGCGGCCAGAAGGAATCGGAGGCGAGGAGATGGACCGCAGGCTCCAATCTGATTTGTTTATGGCGAAGTCACGGAATCGCGATTGACCCAGATGCTAGCGAGGAACTCGAGGTCGAATGATAAGAGGAATCGCGTCAACTTCAAATGGGACGACTCAACATGGGAGGGACGTCCTAGCTCTCCGACAAGCCCAAAATTCGAGAGGTTGGCCTTCCGTATTGCTGGTGTTCGTCGCCGACGATACCCTGTCCATTTGCAAGTCCATCCAGCCCTGTTATCCTTCTGGCTTTGTTCTCGAGCTGCATCGAACTTCTTGACGTCCTGCTGACGTGTTACCTAGAAACAAACGAGCACATCCTTCAACGGTGTTCAACAAAACCCGGCGGATGCGACGCAGAGTGCTGCTAGTGGCGTAGGGGACGGGTGGAAAAAGAAATGGGTGGGCATGCAGAGTACGAAGAATCCGATGGATTGCAAGGCATGGATGAGCGATGCGAATTGATAGGTCCTAGGAGCAACGTTGTCGTTGAAGGTAGCAAGATCACTGCCGAAACGACGTACTTCCGATCTTCCCGTTCCCTTCACCCAGACTTCCATCCGCAAAATTTTGCTGGGAGCAACCATAAGTCTGAGAACTTCGTCAGACGTCGGACGACCCACCTTTCGTTCTTGCAAAGCCACGATACGGTCTTCGACTGTATTCCCAATGACCAGTCGATGAGCCCTAGGGGAAGACGCCATAACGTTAGCCTTGGTTCGTACTGGAGCATGCCCAACACCTCACCTATCAAACGTTTGGCTCTCAATGGCTTGCGACCAACCAAGGTCAAGTGAGATAACAACAGTACTGCCTCTCGTCAAGTCTAGCCCATAGCCCAACACCTGATGATATCCGTTAACGTCGAGGTCAATTGCAATTCCCGGACTATCACTCACCCCCGCACTACATCGACATCTACATGATGGGGGCATTGTCCTTCGACATGAACACGCGAACAGCCTGCTCGCGCTTCGTGATCACTCGAGTCATATCGCCTCGGTACCTAAAGAGGGTAGTAGATCAGAGCCAGGACACCCAGACAATCCGCATCGAAACTCACTTGAAATGTCGCACGTCGTACTCAGAGAGGTAGTCGGAAACCAGTGTCAGGCATCCAGTCCATTGAGAGAATAATCGGTATCTGTGAATGGTGAGCTAGCGTCCTTTCAAATCGATGAAATTTATCGAACCTTCTTGTCGAATTTCTCCCCGAAAAGCCGCTAGACCTCTTCCATCATCCACCAAACCTAAAATCAGGAGGTCGAAGTATACATCCCACAGAGCAGAGCCAATCCGAGAACATATACTGGTCGGAGCTTCAGCGAGATACGAAGTGGAAGAGGTTACTACGTACTAGTGTCGGCTGGCTTGCTTCTGTATCTGTCCTCTGCAGCTGCCATAGTATGGCGAGTTCTTGAACCCTGCTAACTGCTCGCTGTCTAGCCCTTTTTGCCGTCTCTCCGGCCTATCTCTCGCCCGGTCTCCTTCCCATCACGCGCATTGATGTTGGCGAAGGACTAAACCGTCCGGCGTCCGGGCACCTTACTCGTTAGATGAACGACGGGTTATTTGATGATAGTAGGGCGGAACGTATGAGATGAATCTTGAGGTAGTGAGAGGGTGATGAGCTTGACCAACGGAAGATAGGGAAGGAAAAATATCATATGCCTCGAAAGGCACATCTGAACCAATACGTAGGGCCGATAGTCTTAGAGAACGTAGATCAAGTGGCGAGTAGAGCACGTCGAGACGGAGGCGGACTGTTGAGAAGAAGGGCGTCGGAGGAAGACTCGTGTCGCGTCTAACAGGCGCTCACATCACCTCGAACTCAGACCGTCATCAACAAACACGGCACGCTGAGCCTCTAAACATCTCCAAGTCAACCAACTGGTAAAATACCATTGACGATTATGGGACACTAGTCAAGGCTCCCGACATCTTCCTCCCATCTCGCGTTACCCCGATCTATCCACGCCGACGACAGCAGCTTCCCTCGCTCCCTCCATCAACTCGTTTGCCAGCGTTCGCTCGTTCTTCCCCCTCCTTGATGGATCCTGAACATCATGTACACCCACCCAAACTGAGACGGCCCACCACCCATCCCCAACTCCTTTGCCGACACTCTTGCACAACCTCGCCTCCTCCGCCAGCCCCCCCCACCTTCTTTCACCGTTTCACACAATTCTCACACACCCATATACACGGGTATCCTCCTGCCCTCCAGTTATCCAATTGGACGGCTATTCCCAACTCGACGCTAATTCGACCCGATTCTTACTCTTCAGCGATTGTGAACCTTCCAATTCCTTCAGGTGTCCTCGCTTCTGAAACCCCATGTCGCGTCTTCGTGGAATGCTCACTTCCCATCAATCCACGATGTGTACGAGCAGACATGGGCGAGACCGACACACTCCTCTGCAACATCCCTTCCTTTCGAACCTGGAACGAGAATCTTCTCTATCCATATCCAACACCTCTCCCGGCATGCAGGTAACACACGGATAAATCAAGGTCCATGGTCGCTTGGAGTATCGAGATACTACGTCGGCCCTCCATTATCGTTGGATAGGCAGGCTGAATCGACGTTGACAGAAGCGAAACGAGTGCAGGCGCCGATATACAATGCCCAGCATTCAGGGGACGATTTATGTTGGCCAGCTCGATCTTTTCTACTTCTCTCCGAGATCCTCGCCGTATTCTCGAGGCACCCTCGAGTCGACCGGCTGCACTCATAGCAAGCAGATTGCCAGCTTGTGGTCTCGTTAAGAACCTCGCCCTCACGCCTTGTATCTCCGTCGGATCGTCCTCTGCACCCGTCATCGAGGTCTTAGAGTCGTTGGAGGAGAACGCACGTTCATTGAGGCCGTGTACCAAGGTATTCGTGGGTGGGGTGCGGATGGGTGCGGGATATTCGAGAGAGAGTTGTGGTTGTATACGGACCCTGGACAGTTTACAGGCCCTTGTTCATTTCGGTGATCAGCAATCCCTGCTCCTCAAGAAGCATATGCGATGGATAGCCAACGGATACAGCGATGAGGGAGGACCCGCTAGGCGGAGGGATTGTAGAGCTGTTGGATGCTGAGAGGAGGAGACTGCCACGGTCTCAATGACACCGGAGGTTCTCGAATTCGCGGTTACAGTCGCAAGGACTTGTTCCTAATGCCAACGGTCTGAAACTCGACCCGCTTGCTCGTTTGAAGATCAATGCATGTACTTGGACTCACTGCGAGTATCATCCCTTTCCCGGATCACAATCAGGCAAGGAACCATTGTCGCTGTCTGTTCGGTTTGTTGACTTGGTTTTCTAGTCTCCTCGTAACACCTATCAATCCGCTATTATCAATCCGCTATGGGCAAGCAGATGGATATCTTCCTCAACAACTTCCTCATTTGGATGGACACCATGGGGAATATCCTCTACTATCCTCAGAAATCTCTCGTGACGACACGCTCTATAGAATACCTACGAGAACTGTCCGCTGGTCAAAACGCGATCATCGCCATTCTCTGCTACAGTAATTACAGCCAGGAAGACTCCGCCATTATGAACCAGTGCTCTATTGCTGAAGGTCTTTTCTGAAGTACCTACTACCGAAGTTACATGGACCTCGAGAAGAAGGGCGGCGTTCAGCAGTTGGAAGAGTTCGAGAAGTCATTGCGAGAGAACGCGTTGCGCATCGAAGACGACGGGTTGATCGACGCCCCTGGTACGGGTGTTCGCGGCGAAGACATTATCAACGAAAAACGGCTCCCATACCCCGGATAGTGAGGAGTTGGGCCAGCGAACGCGGACACATTCGAGGAGAGACGTTTCGACGCCGCTCAAGAGTACGGAGAGTGGTATCGTCAGCCAGGTGTTAATCACGACGAACTCTGAGGGACGGAAATTCGTGAAGGTTCGGGGCGTATTCCTCGGATTGGAGACGAGTTTGCTTCGAGGCACGGACAGAAGGGTACGATCGGTATAACGTTTAGGCAGGATATGCCTTTCACGGCGGAGGGAATCACGCCGGATCACATCGTTAATCCCCACGCCATTCCTTTCGTATGACGATCGGACACTTGGTCGAGTGTTTCTGTCGTCAAAGGTGGCTACTTTAATTGGCAAGGAAGGCGATGCGACGCCCTTCACCGACCTCACTGTCGAATCGGTGTCTATGTTCTTGCGGCAAAAGGGGTACCAATCTCGTGGGTTGGAGGTCATATACCACGGGCACACTGGGCGAAAGCTTCAGGTGCACGTCTATCTAGGTCCGACGTACTACCAACGGTTGAAGCACATGGTGAACGACAAGATCCATTCTCGAGCGAGAGGTCTTGCACAGATTCTCACGAGGCAGCCTGTGGAGGGTTGTAGTCGTGATGGTGGACTTCGGTTCGGAGATGGCACGTGTGTGATTCCTCGGGTCCTTGAAGGAGCGGTTGTGAGAAGCTAGTGATGCGTACCGGTTGCATGTGTGCGATATGTGGGTATTGCTGTTCGTCTTCTTGGGACGGTCTGTCTGACATACGTTACATACTCTAGTTGCGGGCTGACTGCAATCGCGAATCTCGTACGTGACTCTCGCTTTCTCTTTTATCGTTCGCTGACCCCCCCATGTACAGCAAAAAACAAACCTTCGAGTGTCGTGCTTGCACAGGTAGGGTTATTCAGCCATCACTGCCTCTACGCTCGTCTCAAGACACCAGCTTTCAGGAACCGCAAAGCATGGACATTGCGGCTCGTTTGTATACTGTTTCCTCAGGACGGATACGGGATCAAGATCTTCGTACCTACGTGTCTACGTATCTACTATTTGTTGAGTGACAAGTATGTTAGAATATGGAGGTTGATCCACGGCGAAGTGTTTGTTTTGATTCCCTTTTTCCTTTCCATCCGAAACGCGCCAAATTTGGACTTCAATGGGAGAATATGATATGGAACTCCGCTCTCGGGCAAGTCAAGCCCCTACACGTTGAGAAGGCGGGCTCGCCGATGGTACGTTCACGCACATAGGTTGGCAGGCAATTGTGGATCGATCGTATGAGATAGGCTTCAAGTTCGTGAAAGGGTAATGAGTGCAGGGTAGTGTAAGACCAAAGGAAACACGACGCACCTGAAGAACCATATCTGGACCTGCAAGGCCAACGGTCTTGACGATGCCCGAGGCACTCTAGAGGACTCGCTTGATGTTTGTCAGAGGTGGATTGACGAATTACACTGTTGTTCTTGATAGCTCAGCGGCCAGCCGAGTCTTCAGCGTTGTCTTCCTCAGAGATATTCAACGTAATCCAACGCTGGGCCAGTTTCCGTGGATTTACTGATAGATCCCGACCATTGTAATTCAAGGCTTCGATCAATGACTTGGCCAAGTTGGTTCTGTGAATGGAGGCCCAAGAGTCTTCGTACATCTTCGACTGGCAATGGTTTTTCTTGAGAGTCAGGTTATGAGAGGACCACATTGAAAACGGTGGTAGCGATCATCGAGAACATGGGGGTGAGAGAAACAATCGCGTCTGACTCTGAACGTTTGAACAAGCGCCTACACAACTTGGAATTCGAACCACCATCAACAAACGGAGCGACAAGCTGGTCCACCCTTTTCCCATGAGTCGACCTAATGCCACGAAGTGGATCTACATGTATCCATAGCCATCGATTGATGAGACCTGGCATCAACGTGCAGTCTGAGCGGGCGGATGAGAGGAAGTGGGTGGAAATGAACTAAGAGACTGCGGCGAGTCTTGAAGTTCTGAATGTTGGTAATAATAGCACAACTCGGATATCACCCTCCTCCCATCTCTCGCCGCTAGCGTTGGCTGATCTCTGGAACCTCGTCGACGACACCATCTCCACTCCTACACTGAATCCCATGAATGATTGTGTGGGCGAGTCTTGACGAGCCCGACAAGTGACTTCACCCCTCCTCACTATCTGTGCTCACTGCATCCGCGCCATCACAACGTGTTCAACAACCCCCATCCACCTAGGGAAAGTTGTTTCTTCCTTCCTCTTCCACCTTCCTCTCAGCCTTTCCCCCTTCCCCGCTTCCCCCCTTCCCCGCTTCCCCGCTTCCCCTCTCCCCCTCTCCCCCTCTTTCCCTCGACATTCTCTGTCTTCCATAATCGTCATCCTCCCATCCGCCAAGCTTCGAAGGCTTCGCAACCAACCATCGCCGAAAGCCCTGCCTGTTTGGCATCCTCAACGCCGTGGTCATGAATACGGGCATACAAAACTACCAAAGTGGCTCCGGCCCGCAGAACAATAATAACGCTGGCGGCACCCAGAACGTCAGCTTCGTAAATAGCTTCAACACAACTGTCGACCTTTGTGAGTTGCTAGTTTCTCGTTCCTGTCAAATGTGAAGGTAACCATGGGCATGTTGGTGTCCTAGCACTCGGGCTCAAACGTCTTCAGGATGCAATCACGGGCGTCGGAGCTTCACACAATGCAGAGCAACAGTATTCGCGGGGGGACTGTCTTCCTGGAACCCGCGAGGAAGTCCTCAGGATCATTTGGGAATGGATTCTGTC
>JANHQD010001292.1:0-25706 GCA_024721195.1 Marasmius sp. AFHP31
AATAGCTTCGAAGGAAAGCTCAGGCCGTCAGATCTGGAGACTCGTGCTCAAGTTGGTACGCATTTCGTAGGAAGAACGGCCTCAGGCCTCGGTGGCCTACTTTTTTGTACGACAACCGCTATCGGAGTTCAACGCTCAACGTTCAGGCCTCAGGTATGAGGTTTTGAATGGTGGTGAGCGTTTGAATGTGAAGAAATAGCTGGGGATGCAGCAACCTGAAACGGACGGTGTACATGGCGGTTCGAATGAAAGACGCGGCGACGAGGGCTTGTTGGACGCGTCTTTCTTTGCCCGACCACAAAAACTCTCATCTCACGGTCAGTGGTTCCGTGTTATCTCTGCTCTGTTCACTCAAGGTTCAACTCTTAGAGTCTTTAACGATTCCAGAGGCCGAGAGTTGCGCTAGTCGTATTGATGGTAGTATCGGGAGTACAGAGATGGAAATGATGGTGATGGCGACTCTGCATCAAATTAACTGAAAAGCTTTATAAGACCGGTCAAGATGCATGTAACGGGTCGATATATGTACTGTGGCTGGAATCCGTTGAAGAAGATATTACCATCTAGTAACTGTATTCAGCATGGGCTGAGAAATTCAAATCGTTTACTATAAGTCGTGACGCGTGAAGGCTCCTTTGCGGAATTTGAGACCATATCGCCAACTTCCACGGGTTTGGTGACCCAAAGTATCTGATGTTCGACCGTTCGAGACGGTTTGCTGAGGAACCATGGATATTTGAATGACCTGGGCGAGAGAGTTTCGTCATCTGTGGGCGCTTATTCTGAGCTGTTTCCTCTTCTCTCCCACACCGACGGCGACATCACTAATTCACCTTGTTTTCTCGTTATCGAGCAGGCGACCAAGACAGTGGCGAGCTGAGAATCCCTGATTCGACGCACATTTTTTCGAATGATAGTGAGTAACGATGCTTCGAGTCAATAGAAATTGACTGGACAACCCTTAGCTTCGATTTTTGTTCGAGTATGGACAAGACAACGAGAGGATGAACTCACGCTACACATAGCAAAGTTGCGAAAGTTGAAGACGACGTAGAGAAGGGATGGAACGGAGACGGTTTTTACTCAGCGAGGAGGATGTGTTTGCACTATTCAATGTTCAAACGTTCAGCACCAATCATATACTTGTCACCGAGCTAAAGGTCCGTATCGCCATCTGTTTTTCTTGCTGTTCTTCGTTTACTCCTTCACTACAAAGGACTTAATAAATGAACGCAGCTCCTAGATCCGCTAGCGCTCGTGCAATAGCGTGCAATGCGGGTGGGACCTCCGGAACGAGATTTCAATCGAGAGAATCTAGTGCAGCGGCCTCGAATCGCATGATAATACCCAAGTTGATGAATTGAGGATTATGATGATGATGGCGGGTGCGGGAGAGGTGCCAATGAGCGCCGAGCCTGGCTCTTGCGCTTTTGAACCTTCAAGCGTTGCTGGACTGGGTAGGGCCCAGAGTAAAGTTGTATTCGAAGGACACGTCCTCGTGCAAGAAAACTCACGGAGGCTGTGAGTTCCCGTTCATTCCAATTTCTCTAGTCCCATTTGGACTTATACGACTCGTTTCAGATCGATACGTGTATAAAAAGTTCAATATAAAACGTCTGGGTCCGCAATCGTTGCCACGAACTATCTATGGCTGGTGGGAGATTCGGTAGTGCATTAAACAGTCAAGGTTCCGGAGCTTGTACGAGAAACATCACGGTCTTGAGGAGCTTGTAAATCCCTCATCAACAACCGACGCGAGCAACCGCCCAGATCTTTACCCCAAATGCCGCCAATCCCTGACGGTGTTCGTAGGAGGAGATTGTCGTTGTTGGTCCAATCGCGAGGTTGACACCGAAGCTGGTCCCACGCCGAAACCATTGTGGACACTTCGGGCTTTGCTTCGTTCCGGATCTTCTCTCAAGATACACGGATAAACTCTGGCCCTCGTAGAGTAGGTGCTGCCACCAGCTTCCAGAAAGGAAGATACTGATGTCAGTGAGAAAGCATCCACCGAATTGGAAGCTGAATACACATGTCCCCAGCTATGCCGCCTGATCATACCAACGCGAGGGAACGTGGCAGCGAAACCTATAAAAAAACGCGGATTTAGAGATGTTCTAGGGCTCACGAGTTCATGATGGAAGGTTTCCGGCAGGCTCCTGTCGACATCGTGCGTATCAAATTTGGGTGTAGAGTCGCATCAAGTTCCTCTTTCCATCCAACGCCCACTGAATCCTCAAGCCAAGAGGTACGAGCTATTTTTTCCTTTGACAAGTCGTATGATGCTGAAATGGGGTCAGGAATGTCGGAATCGCCAAACTTCGGTGATACCCTCTCAGGAGGAATCCAGGAAGTTTCTGCCCTACTCCCGTTGCTCGGTACAGAGCAATGCGAGCGACATGTGGGCACCGCTCTCGACAAGGGATGGCTGTTCGCAGCTGCTGCGCCTCTCTCAATCTTCGGCAGCCTCGGGATAGTAAAGACGGCCTTTGCAACACTCTTAGCTACCATGACGCGACCTTTCTATGGCGGAAGGTGGTTAAGCGACGCCGGGTTTGGGACTACGGGTTCAGTCTCGTCTATGGTTACCCTCGTGAAAGACACGAAGCAGTATGGAGCGGAAGTTCGGCTGCAGCGACTGTTGAAAGAGCAACATATCGACGATCCCGAGCTGGTGCAGAGTATAGAAAGGTTCGGTTGGCGGAGGAAGAACGTCCCAGACGTTACAGATAAGAACAGCGCGGATGGTAGTTCAGTGAAGTTGGTGCGTACTCATCATGCTTTCAAGATATTTGAGTACATTCTTGACACTGATATGAATATTCTTTCAGCCTCCCTTTATGAATCTGTCATGGAACACCTCCCTCATCTTGACCTCGATGGTGTTATCACTCGTTGGTATCACACCCTATCTCTACCTTATCCACAACCATTGGGGCCGTGTATTATTATGGTTGTTCCCCGTCCTCCGCTCTTTTGGTTCGATGTTGTGTGTTATCTCGGTCCAACTCGCCCTTCAGATCAGGATACATCATATCGCCACGACCAGTTTGCTCCTCATGAAGGCGCGTAAGCGGTATCCTCTCAAAATCAATGAAGCTATGGAAGACAGGCACACACTACTGGAGATGCGGTTGCAAAATCTCCAATGCGAACTGGCTGACCCGGAGAAGGCATTCACGAGGGAACATTTGACTGAGCTGCAAGGCGCGCTTGAGGTCCACACCCTGTCAGAAGATGCCTTCATGTTCCTCCTACAGGTCGCCCTTGTCCTCGGGATGGCCATGATCGTCGCCGGTTATGTCGGTTGCTTCAACATGGTCAGCCGTACGGACGTGCCAAATGGCCCCTATGTGTGGTTTGGGATGGAGACTGGTCTTGCAGTTCTCCGCATTGTATTGTGGGGCTGGAATCCTCCTTGGGATGAGGGCAACACAGGGATGACAATGCAATTGGCATTGCATAGCGAGGACCTCACGTCTGACATCACTTCCACAACCACTTCTGACATCTCTCAATTTCCACTCATCACCACTCCCCATTATCTCTCACAACTTACCTCGCCCATCGACTATACGTGGGATTGGAGCAAGGAAAGCAAAGGAACTTTTGTTGCCGAGAGTGCTGACGACTTCCTTGCTGCTGCCACCGCATTTGTAGGGCCGCTGCCTCGGCTTGATGGGGAGGGACTAGAGGGTATCTCACTGTATTATGGTATTGTACCGGACATCAGTGAGGCATGCGAGAGGAAGCTTCTTTGCATGACTGTTGCCCGAAGTGACTCCAAATGGACCTCAATCTCTATCTTCATCAATGGAGACAATTCGCACACTGTGTTCACCTCCCACTCACAAGACTTTTCCGGCACCCGTGTGCTTCGAGTCGCACTAGACACCGAAGTAGAGCTGGATTCAGTCGCCGTCATTGATCGCGGAACACTTGACCTTCTTCTTGATTACTCCTTCCGGCTGTTCAGCCGGCTGTGCACAGCTGATACGAGCTCAGGTAGTCGACTTGCTCTGTCATGGAACATCACTCTTCCCTCCTCCCTTGACCCAGGGACCATTAGAGGATCGATCCCGTTGATGAAGTTCGACAAGGAGTATCTCCGCATGCGTCAGATATACGATCTAAAAAATGACTATTGTCTACAGAGGGGGGATTTAATTTGCGGGGTCTTCCGAACTGGGGAAGACAGGGAATGGGGACTCATGTTGGAAAGTGCCATTATGGAGGTCTACCTTTGCATTCTCGAGCATCGGTTTATCCAGCCTATCTCACCGTCCCCGACTCATCTCCGTCCACTTACGCTAGAGTGGGTTCGGGGCATGGAGGACCGAATTTCGTTGGACAAAGAGGGGTGTCGCAGGAGGTGGAGTGGTTCCACCGAGGCTTCTTGGCTTTTTGGGTACGAGGCAACGTATGACATATTGGTGCGAGAACTCCGATCCCTACGCCATTTACACGGGAATAGCATCATAATACAACGTTGGGGAGAAATTATGGATCACTCGGACCAATCGCCATCCGTCTCAGAGCTATTTGCACTCCCACCACTTCACAATCTACAGAAGCTCAGGAAGGCACTCTTCCCCCTTTTCACTGTGAACGGCCAGGCGAATGTCCCAACGCCGGTGTATCGTAAAATGATCACTTTGCTCCGAACATCACTGTCCCGTTTATCTGACGTCAAAGGATCATCACCACTGTACAACCGCATTGATCCATGCGGTTCAGGGTCCCCCGAATTTAGTCCCCCATATACAAGAATTCGCCAGGTCTCAGAAGCAAACTTGACCGCATTAGCCCTCCAGATCGAATCAGTTCAGATACTCGAATTTATTCCTTGGCGGTGCACTGCATACGACTTGCTTTGTCTTCTAGTTGCCCTCCCTCCATCACCCTCGCTCGCCAGCCTACTCTTTTTAATTACCCCATTCAGCAATGAAGATCTTTCGTTAATCCCATCTGTCCTGCAGAGGCATCGCAGAATCATGAGTGTTCTGTTCGACGGCTGTGGCAGTGTCGAAAGAACCCACATCGACCAAGCTATCGCTGCTAACCGTCGAAAGTGGAAAGAAGACGTGCGGAACGGAGGGGAATTCGAATACATCATCGGATGCGACTATAATGCTGCGCATGGCAACAAAGACTATCTCGCTTTTTCGATATATCAGCATGAAATTCAGCTAAGTAACCGAGTCGACGTTTTTGCGATGATATATATCCCTCGACCAGGCAAGATCACTCTCAATCTCTCAGCAAAGCCCGATGAGCGACACGTTGTCAATCTCATCGCTTCACTCATGCGGTCTGCCTCGGGCTCAGTTTCGGAGGTCGGTGTCACTTCTGATGATGGCCACACGGTCTGCTTCGATGTCGTTGAAACCAACTCTCCCGGGTTGGTAACTGTGTCAGTTGAAGGATTCCCTGAATTAGGGACGGGATGCTACGAACTCCGTATCCAGAGCAGCCATACAATCCTATTTAAGAAACTCACGATAGAATTCACCGAGCGGCCAGCTGGCG
This sequence comes from Marasmius sp. AFHP31, assembly GCA_024721195.1. Lineage (NCBI taxonomy): Eukaryota > Fungi > Basidiomycota > Agaricomycetes > Agaricales > Marasmiaceae > Marasmius > Marasmius sp. AFHP31. Next base: position 5,530 of record JANHQD010001292.1, read on the forward strand.
AGGAGTCCGACGAGACATCAAGTGGTGATAGTGAGGCGGTGGAGGGTGAGGAAGCTAACGGAAGAGAGAATTCTTCTGTGGATGTGAGTACATGTCTTTTACATTTACTCTCTCATCGTCTTAACACGCATCCTACCCCGGCCACGAACAGACAGTAGAAGCGGAAGATGATTCAAGCTTGGGCGAGAGCACAGAAGAGTCGCGCCTCGGGCCTGATACCGACTCGGAGGAACACCATCTTACTCAAGGAGAGTCCACCCGGCTGCGTGGTAGTGACGACGACACCGAAGAGGATGCACAGAGCGAGTCGGCTTTGGAGGGTTCTGGCAGAGATGAAGAAGATGTTAGTGGAGCCTCACATGCGCAGACGGAGGCCAGAGGCGGGTCATTCCAGCGAGACAACGGCGTCGAGTCAAAGAAGGACCATGAAGATGCTCTTCGAGAGCTTCAACCGAGGAGCTCGGACGGGCGTGCAGGGGATTCGGACTCCAAACACTTCACCGATTCGGCAGAAGACTACGACGCTCTAGAAGAGCCCCCTCGACCGGGTAGTAGCTTGGGTTACACGGACGAGACCAAGGAGAACGAAAGAGGGGAGTCGACGTTGGAAAGTTCCAGCAGAGGCGTGGAAGGCAGTGTTGATCTAGCCTCGCACGGGCACACGGAGGGTAAAGATGGAGCTTAGAGCGCGATGCGGACAGAATTTGTTTTCGTTTACAAGGACTTGAATGTATTGCGGCTTGCCTGTTCCGTTCAAGTTGCCAGCCGTTATTAGAGAGTCTATCGACTCGATTTCGGGTTGACTCGGATATTCGAAGCAGTTGACCAGCTGTGACGAGAGCAGAAAAAGAGACTACATATGAATTATTCGAGACTTACTAGAAAGAATGCGAAGCATTATCCAAATTGATTGGGGGAAGGGAATCGGTTGGCGTTGTCAAGGTCAAGACGATGGCGGTGTGTAAAAGCTTTGATGATGGGCGCTTCATGCTGAGCGTGTCTCTTTCTCTTCGCCCACGATGACGCCTGTTCGTCGGTTGTCTCAACAAAGCCGGTGAGCAAAGACGGCAATGTTCAACGGTTGCTTCTGACAATGAGTGTTTGTTTAATCTGACAGCCTTTTATTCAGTGCTCATAAGATCATTTTTTTCGTTGCTAGTCATAGGGCATAAATGGCCAATAACTGGCATAGAACTTCAGTCATAGTCTATAGATGTTGCTCGACCTCCTCTCACCAAGACTCAACCTGAATCTCGCCACAAATAGGCCACTTCTTCATGACTTTGTTTGCTTCTTGAAAGCAGCGAGAGCCAACGACGCAAAGGAAGGATTGAATTCCATAACGCCAGCAGCCCCATAACAGGTGGACGAAGACAGAGAAAGCAGCATGTTGGGTGGAAGAGAGGAGGGGAAAAGTTATTTCAAGCATCTGGGGAGTGCGAACGGCGACATAGTCAAGACTGTTGCCCCATGCTCGACAGAGATTTTCTTGGGTTTGGCAATGACCAAGGTATGTAAGTATCACATTTTTTCGTGTCTTTTTACTTTCTGTGCTGGCCGCACATTTACCGTCTACAGATTGTTACTGTTTATCGCCCGCCAGATAACCTGTCACTCGCCCAGCTGAAAGGCGTCTCGGATAGAGACCTCTAGGAAGAGACGATCACCAAGCATATCAGACGGGAAACAGAAATAGGGTCGGAAATAGGACATGAAGATAACGGTGGAGACTCGCTCAGTTCGAGTAAGTACCTGATCGTCATATAATGGTTGCTTTTCTCTAACTGACGTCTCTACATAGATCCCGATCAAGGCAATGACGAGAAAAAGTCAACGGAAAACGCGGTAGCTGCAACTCGGACAAGACGGTCGTTGGAGTCTGGGAGACCTTCACTAGTTGGTGGACCACCAACACCAGCCCCCGAACCATCCTGAGCCCAAAATCGTCGCTAACCTGCCAACTTCGCCCTTCTCTGTTTGTCTATCATATACAGTTGCGCGTCAAACCGATATGGGGTTGTACGACATACGTCCAGAACATATCTGAGTCTGGATCGTGCATCAGCGCGGCCCATGGGAGGATCTAAGGGGCAGAGGCCGAAGTGATAGGTATGGGTCGACTATGAGGAGAGACAATGCAAGGAAGAAGACGTGGGTGCTCTTAGAAATCAGAAATGGAGAGCAGGCCGAAGCTACAGCGATTCGACTGACTGGTCTAATTCACTACCAGTCCTCCTCCGTGAACGCTCTCGCCAGCGAGGATTCCACATCTCTCTCTCCTCGCCTTTAACGGTCGATGGTCTTTGAGGACGAATGACCACTGTTGGTTGTCCCTCTAATGCAGGGGTGCTCGCACCTTTCGTCGAAATCACAAGATACGAAGAGAGGTGAAACCGCAGGAGATCTGGGATGATGAAGTAGAGGTGAAAGCAGAGAGTTCGGAGGAACGAGAACGATACACAGGGCTGTCCATGACAAACTCCGAGGTTCCGCGCCGTCACTGGCACTGTCTATAGCATGATTCTGTGCATACACTCGATTGTCGTACGGAGAAGTAGACAATTAAACATGTTCGTTCATAACCTTCATGCCCCTCTGTAGTTGGACGTACATCCGTAGAACGAATTACCCAGCGTCGAAGACCTGTAGCTTCTACGCCTGTCTATCCCGATCTGTAGGATACTGCTCAGCAAGATAAAATGCTAACCGTGGGAGCATCACATCCTTGAAGTTGCAACCAGATATCCTCGACGACCGCCAGCGGCCAGCCCCACTTGAGACATCGTCTAAAAAGAATGCACAGTCGTATGAGCTCCTCAATGTTCATGAACGACTCTCCCTCCCCCTTCAGAAGGGAAACATTCGGACGCACAGGGCCCCACTGGGACCCATCCAAAAGAACCGTCACATGCACAATTCCGAGCGATAGCACATGCCAAAATGGAAACCTGACGGAAAGGCCAGATGGTTCGGTTGGGAGTTCGGCGGCTAAGGACGGACGAAGGTATCCGGAGGATGTAAAGGCCTGGAAGTTTTGAGTAGCATACTGTCGTGATAATGGACATCTGGGGCGATTTGGTGTGACGAAGATTGTGGAGAGGACTGAAGAGAAATGAAGATTTTTCAAACGGCCAGCTTCCAATAGGTATACGATGAGATCCGTAGAGCCACGTTAGCAGTATCATCTTCAGCCTCTGATATCGTTCAGGCCGTCAGCTCGGGATCTCGACCGGTATTTTCTTGGTATCGGAGTCCAGGGTCTGGGTTGTGGTGAGCAGTACTGGTGGCTATCTGACCATCTGAGCGCGTAGATTGAAGAGATAGCTCAAGATTGTTGAACTTTGAAGAAGGATGAGGATGCAGAACCTGGAGCCGAGGGTGTACATGACGGTTTGAGTGAACAACCGGACGACGGGCGCTTGTTCGACGCGTCTTTTCTCTTCCCGACGGCGGCAACCGCGACCACGACCTGACCTTTGATATCGTTGGCTATTTTCTCATGACTATAACGTAGGGTCGGTGCTACTACATGTCCAAGACTCTGTCCGCTCACAGTCCAGCTCTCTAGGATCGTTTCCACCTTTAGTTTGCCTACCAATGTAAATTTCAAATTGACGACTACCAGCTGGCAACTCTAGGAAATATGACTGATACATAGGGTATGTTGATTGCTCAAACTGCTCTAGACACTCACGGTCTGAACCTCAAGGTTTGGCAGACGACTGCTCAACGGCCTTTCTGCTGTATCTCGGCTTTTTTACGTCCCCGAGAACATCAACTGAGAAGATGGAACACTTGAAGCCAAAAGAAACCTAGACTGAAGGGCGAGCGGCGATCTTGGAGCGATAGAGAAGGGCTATAATCCGTCAAAGTTGCATGTCTGGAGGTTCTGATGTGCTGGTCGTTGACAAGAGGCGCGTCACTCGGTTTCACCCTCTCTCCTTCGAATCAAAGATCAACCCTGCAGACAGAAATCCTTTGGCGATGATTTCTGGACCAAAAACTCGACAATCCCAACGTATTCCTGTCATAGGTATTGCGATTGTTCTGGGTGTCCGTTTCACCTTTACCGTGCTGCGTGTTGATATCCGTTCCCCGGTTTGTTTCGCATAGACCTTAGCTCAAGCCCTGCACGCCATCCAGCTCAAGCCTTACACAATGTCCTTCCTTTCTTTACTTGTCCCCCGAACGCCGTTACCCAAACTCCTCCAATGATAGCCCTTTATACGCCGCGTTTGGCTCGACCTCCATTCCATACGATCATACGTACGGGTCAGTTATTCAGAACAGAGACCAGAATATGGTACTTCTGTACATACTTCGAGAACAGTGGATCGATAGAGATCCAACAAACAGTATGTCTCCAACTCGCGGCGCGTGAGGCCCTCGAGGCTCAGACTCTCTACAAGCCTTCCTTTGATCCCTTCCCAGTGAATCGTCGACGTAAACGTCCTGTACAAAGCCCATGGGTCAGCAATTGAGACGAGATAGCTAGTAAAATACCCTACCTCGTAGGTTTGTCCTTCGGTCCAGCGTTCCATCGACAAACCACATCTCGGGATCCACCCCGATCGTTCCATCGCGAAATCTGCGTTATATTGCAAGGAGTTGACCACCACCCAGAATGTCATTCAGTTCCTGCGTCTGGGTTTGTACGTAGCTGGAGTTGGTCCGCAACGCCGGTAAGGAGAGGAATCTAGCAGCATATAGTCCATTAGTGTGACGGTTTCTGCAGTCCACATAACGTGAGCATCCCATACCTGGATAAGAGACCCAACTCACCGAAATTACCCGTCAGTGATTCGCGCTCGCGACATCCTTTTGCTCCACCCTCAGTTTCGACGGCCAGAGTCAAAACCCGCCCATCCCAATCCTCTCAGACCCCAGACCAGTAATCGTCGATAGCAACCGATCGCAAGGTCGGAACGAAGGTAGCCTCGATGTCGAGACTCGACGTTGGTTTTAACTAGGCGATAACTCTCAATGAGCCCTCTGTGCAGTCACCGAGACGTAATCTGGGCGTGTTCTCCCTTGCCTGAATCCTCCGAGACCTCTCGTCTCTTCCCCCAAATCACCTCCCCGCTCAACCACGCCGGGTTCCCGGCCAGTAGGATGCCCTGGATGGCGATATCGGTCGTAACCCCACCGTCTCGAGACTACCCACTACTTCATAGCGCCAATCTAATCATCCCAGCTTGCTTCTCGTCCCAGTGAAACCTGGGTGAAGTACGAAGGCCTGGTAAAAGGGCTCTGACATTGTCGATGACTCGCGGTAAGAAACGGATTGTCGAGAACGATGTAACCTCGTCCAGCTTGCACCAAGAGTCGAGAGTGACCCAAATGAGGGGCGCAAAGTTCGTAGGATAAGGATGTGCATCGAAATCGACGGGAGTGAGGAGCGTTGCCTCTCCTCGACGAGGTACATAGATGAAACAGTCATATGCCATGCTGGCCGGGAGATCACTCCCTGCCCAGAAACCAGAGAGAGAGCGAGTGTACTGCCGTATGGAGAGAAGTACCAGCCAGCTGAAAACGCGTCCCAGGGATGCTTCATTGGACGATGGAGACCACAAGGAGAGCCAGAGTCGAAGGAAGGGCGTGTTGCCGAAGACGTAGTACATCATGGTGCTGGATGAATCTACGATGGTCGGACTGGGCGTTGGGGCAGTTGGAGGAAAGGGTTTCTTCGTAGGCGGTGACAACTCGGGTCGGTTTCCGAATAGCGCATCGTCAATAAAAGTGCCGGGCCATCATTGTCAGAGAATTCGGCGATAGTGGGTGTTTTGATACAGGAGTTTCGTGGTTGCCAACTATCGCCTTTCTTCCGGGATTCGACAATGACGGGTGTCTAGATGACCGTAGCACGGGGGTCCGGAGACTCGAGAGCCAGGAGATGGAGACGCCTCTGTAATTCCTTCCGCATCCAACAGATCGCCTTCCCTCATACCTCCTAAAAATATCAAAGGCACCCCAATGAGCGAAGATCTATCGGTTTTTGTTGATTCCTAGAGTAATTTAGACTCACGCACCCCTGTCTTCCTGGTAGTACACGTTCTACCTCTTCGTTTCTGCCAGCCGTTATTCAGTCTAGGGTCTTTCGAGTATCACTTTGCTTTCGAATCGATATTCGAGGGGATTGACCAGTTGTAAGTTGGAATGGGGGCAGAGAAAGAGACTACATGAGTCATGCAAGAGTGACTAGAGAGAATGTGGGGCATTCGCTCGAATCGACCGGCAAAAGGAACGTAGTACGCGTTGTGGAGGTCAACGACGATGGCGGTTTTCGTGAAGAGGTTGGTGACGGGCGCTTGTTGTCCAAACGCGTCTTTTTCTCTACTTCCATCATGATACCCGCCATCTCCACAAAGTTGGTTTACAACGACGGCAATGTTCAATGATTTCTTCGTACGGTGAGGGTTAATCTCGGCGGTACTCTATCTAATGCTCATAAGATATATTGCATTGCTAGTTGTAGGCGAATCTCGCAAGAAATCTCAACCACGGACATTATTCATCTTCTCACAAAGACTCAACCTGAACATCGTCACAAATCGATTACTACTTACTATCTTTGCTTGCTACTCGAAAGCGAGAGCTGACAATGCGAAGGAACGAACAAATTCCTCAAGGCCAACGACACCGAATGGGGTGGACGAAGACAGAGAAAACGGCAGATATGGTGGGAGAGGGAACGGGAAAATACCTCAAGCATCCAGGGAGTGCGAACGGCGACATCGTCAAGACCGTCGACCTAGGCCAGACAGAGATACCCTCATGGTTACAATGGCCGAGGTATCTGATGCATTTCTTCTGTGTGCTCTCTGTGCTCACATCGGCAGTCTGAAGATTTCCCCTTGTACTCGTTGCGGTTCATCGACATCGTCTGCCCTCCCACCTGTTCAACTGCAAGACATGTCGAGTCCCCTAGGCAAGAGACGAGGCGAGCGTACAGGTTGGAGACGGAATCAGGCTTGAAACTAGGACGCTGCAGCGTGAGAGATGCGAAGACAGCAGTGGAGACTCGCACATCTTGAGTGAGTATCTAATCATTATCTAATTGTCGGGTTTCTAATACTACTACTACTAATCGATTTCGTTTTACGGCCAGAGAGCTCGCGACTGACGCGATGACGAGAAAAAAGGTCAACGGATTCAACGGATACGCAATGGCTGTCACAAAGACGAGGTTCCGTTTGAACTCAGACTCTTCCTCCTCTACCGGCACCATCCACCTTGCGCCCATCGTCGCCAGCTTCGCTCTCCCTTGTGCTCGTCCATCCTGCATCAAACCGATCCAGGGCTGTATGCCATGCATCCAGAACGTGCCCGAATTTAGACCATGAGAAGATTTAAGGGGTGGAGGCGAAACTGAATGGGTCGTATACGAGGAGAGACGATACAGAGGAGAGAGATTCGAATGCTCCCTTCAGAGAAAGGGCATCGAGGAACAGTCCAACTTTCCTTTGTGGCCGGTTTCTCGAGCGAGGACCCCGCATTTCTCCCCTTCTCCCCTTGCTGAACATCCCTCATCGGCTACTCCTCCGACGCAAGGATGCTCTGGTTCCTATCGCCGTCCTTGCAACGAAACGAAGACACAGAAGCACTGCAGGAGATCCGAGATGGTGAAAGCAGAGCGTACATCACTTGTTTCCCGACAAGAACGAATCACAGCGCCGGCTATGATCGACTCCGAGTCCTTGCACCCTCACTAGCACTGCATATACACGGTTCAGAGCATTATTCTATGCAGATATTAGGCAAATGAACACGTTCTTTCATAACCTTTATGCGCTTCTCCAGTCAAGTTACGCCCCCGAGCCCCACTTTGACCATTGCTAGCCACTTGGAAGATTTCCAGTTTCCCTTTGGTCCTATCTAAAATTCTTACTCCATTGACTCACTCTAGACGAACATCATCCCAGCCGTGTGCTACCGCCGCTACACCTTTTGAGTCTCGGAGTCACCGTATTTGGCCGGTGTCAATAGGTGTACGATGAGATGCATAGGATCACGTCGGCGAGGTCATCTTCGGCCTATGAAGCTTAAGGTTTGTGTCCTTGATGGCTTCGAGGGAAGGTTCAGGCCGTCAGATCAAGAGACTCGTGCTTAATTCGCGAGGTTGGTACGCATCTCGTAGGAAGAGCAGAGTCATCAGCGGTCTATTTTCTTGTACGACAACTGCTATCGAAGTTCAACGTTCATGTTCAGGCCTCAGGGTGTGAGGTTTTGAATTGTGGTGAGCGTTTGAGTGTGAAGAAATGTCTAGGGATGCAGGAACCTGAAAGGGACGGTGTGCATAACGGTTCCAGTGAAAAACACGACGACGAACGCGCGTTGAACGCGTCTTTCTTTTCTCGACCACGAATACGACTGCTACCCTCAATACACGGTTGGTGCTTCCGTGTTATCTCTGCTCTGCCCACTCACAATTCGATTCTTAGAGCTCTTTTTTACAACCCCAGAGGCCGAGAGTTGCGCTGATCGTATCGCTAGTATTATCGGCAGCACAAAGATAGGAGTGATGGTGATTATGACCCTGCAACACGTTAGCTTGAAAGCTTTATAGGACCGGTCAAGATGCAATGCATGTAAAGGGTGGACATACGCACTGTGGTTGGAATCCGTTGAAGAAAATATCGCCATTTAGTGACTGTATTCAGCATGGGCTGAGATCCAAATCGCACTGCAAGTCATGAGGGCTCCCTTGCGGAATTCCAGACCATAGTGCCGACTACACGAGTTTGGTGATCCCAAAGCATCTGAGGTTCGACCGTTCGAGACGGTTTGCTGAGGAACGACTTGGCGTGGGCGAGAGAGGATCGTCATCTGTGGGCGCTTATTCTGAGCCGTTTCCTGTTCTCTCCCACACCGACATGGTACATCGCCAAATCACCTTGTTTTCTCGTTATCGAGCCGGCGAACAAGACAGTGGCAAGCTGAGAATTTCCAGATCGACGCACATTTCTTCACATGACAGTGAGTAACAAGTTACAATGCTCTGAATCTCCGGGTCAATAGAAGTTGACTGGACGACTCTACGGTAGCTTAGCTTCGATTTTTGTTCAAGTACGCACAAGACAACGAGAACATGAACTTACGCTGCAGATAGCAAGGTTGCGAAAGTAGAAGACGACGTAGGGAAAGGATGGGACGGAGATGGTTCGAAATCAACGGGGAGGTTGTAATCGCACTGTTCAAATGTTCAACGCCAGTCATACGCTTGTCACCAGGCTAAAGGTCCGTATCGCCTTTTCTTTCGTTCTCTGCTCTTCTTTGTTTACTCCTTCCCCACAAAGGACTTGATAGATGTTCGCAACTCCTGGATCCGCTAGCGCTCGTGCAACAGCGTGCAACGCGGGTGGATCCTCCGGAACGAGATCTCAATCGAGAGAATCCGGTGAAGTCACCAGCGGCCTTGTATCGCGTGATAATGCCCAAGTTGATGAATTGAGGATTAGGATCATGAAGGCGGGTGTGGGAGAGGTGCCGGTGAGCGCCGAACATGGCTCTTGCGAATTCGAACCTTCGAGCGTTGCTAGGCTGGACGGTAAGGCTCGGAGTAAAGCTGTATTCGAAGGGTTAGACGGACACGTCCTCGCGCGGGATACTCAAGGAGGCTGTGAGTTCTCCCGTTCATTCTCTGATCTTTGGACTTACACGACTCGTTTCAGCACGATGCGTGTGTAAAAAACTTGATATAAAAAGTCTGGGTCCGCAATCGTTGCCGTGAAGAGTCCATGGCTGGTCGAATATTCAGTAGTGCATTGAACAGACGAGGTTCCGGAGCTGGTACGAAAAACAACACGGTCTTGAGGAGCTTGCAGGTCCTTCATCAACAACCGACGCGAGCAACCACCCAGATATTTACCCTAGTGACAAAGCATTTTCCGATGAAGCGGAAGTTGAACATCCCCAGCTCTGACGCCTGATCACATCAGAGCGAGGGAATGTGGCGGCGAAACCTATACAGCGGGAGACTCTAGACAGAATGCGGATCAAGATATTCTAGGGCGCATGCATCATGAGTTCATGATGACAGGTTTCCGGCAGGCTTCTATCAACATAATTTGGGTTAATTATGGGGTCGCATCAAGAAGTTCATCTTTCCATCCAACGCAGTCCAACGCCCACTGAATCCTCAAGCCAAGAGGTACGAGCTATTTTTTCCTTTGACAAGTCGTATGATGCTGAAATGGGGTCAGGAATGTCGGAATCGCCAAACTTCGGTGATACCCTCTCAGGAGGAATCCAGGAAGTTTCTGCCCTACTCCCGTTGCTCGGTACAGAGCAATGCGAACGACATGTGGGCACCGCTCTCGACAAGGGCTGGCTGTTCGCAGCTGCTGCGCCTCTCTCAATTTTTGGCAGCCTCGGAATAGTAAAGACGGCCTTTGCAACACTCTTAGCTACCATGACGCGACCTTTCTATGGCGGAAGGTGGTTAAGCGACGCCGGGTTTGGGACCACGGGTTCAGTGTCGTCTATGGTTACCCTCGTGAAAGACACGAAGCAGTATGGAGCGGAAGTTCGGCTGCAGCGACTGTTGAAAGAGCAGCATATCGACGATCCCGAGCTGGTGAGGAGCGTAGAAAGGTTCGGTTGGCGGAGGCAGAACGTCCTAGACGTTACAGATAAGAACAGCACGGATAGTAGTTCAATGAAGTTGGTGCGTACTCATCATGCTTCCAAGATATTCGAGTACATTCTTGACACTGATAGGAATATCCTTTTAGCCTCCCTTTATGAATATGTCATGGAACACCTCCCTCATCTTGAGCTCGATGGTATTATCACTCGTTGGTATCACACCCTATCTCTACCTCATCCACAACCATTGGGGTCGTGTGATATTATGGTTGTTCCCTGTCCTTCGCTCTTTTGGTTCGATGCTGTGCGTCGTTTCGGTTCAACTCGCCCTTCAGATCAGGATACATCATATCACCACGACCAGTCTGCTCCTCATGAAGGCGCGTAAGCGGTACCCTCTCAAGATTGACGAAGCCATGCAAGACAGGGACACACTCCTGGAGTTGCGGTTGCGAAATCTCCAACGTGAACTAGCCGACCCGGAGAAGGCATTCAACAGGGAACACTTGCCTGAGCTGCAAGGGGTGCTTGAGGCCCACAGCCTATCAGAAGATGCCTTCATGCTCCTCCTACAGGCCGCCCTCGTCCTCGGGATGGCCATGATTGTTGCGGGTTACATTGGTTGTTTCAATATGGTCAGCCGAACGGACGTACCAAATGGCCCCTACGTGTGGTTCGGTATGGAAACCGGTCTTGCGGTTCTCCGCATTGTATTGTGGGGCTGGAATCCGTCTTGGGACGAGGGAAACACAGGGATGACAATGCAATTGGCATTGCACAGCAAGGACCGCACGTCTGACATCACTCCCACAACCACTTCTGCTGTCTCTCAATTTCCACTCATCACCACTCCCCATTATCTCTCACAACTTACCTCGTCCGTTGACTATCGAGGGTGGTGGGGCAAGGGAAATAAACAAACTTTTGTTGCAGAGAGTGCCAACGATTTCCTTGCTGCTGCCACTGCATATGTAGGGCCGCTGCCTCGGCTCGATGGGGAGGGACTGGAGGGTATCTCACTGTATTATTGTATTGTGCCTGACATCAGTGAGACATGCGAGAGGAAGCTTCTTTGCATGACCGTTGGCCGAAGCGACTCGAAATGGACCTCTGTCTCTGTCTTCATCAATGGAGACAATTCACACACTGTGTTCACCTCCCACTCCCATGACTTTCCCGGCACCCGTGCACTTCGAGTAGCACTAGACACTGAAGTAGAGCTGGATTCAGTCGTCATCATCGATCGCGGAACACTCGACCTCCTCCTTGATTACTCCTTCCGGCTGTTCAGCCGGCTGTGCACAGTTGATACAAGCTCAGTCAAACAACTTGCCCTCTCATGGAGTGTCACTCTTCCCTCCTCCCTCAGCCACCCACGGATGATTAGAGAATCGGTCCCGTTGATGAAATTTGACAAGGAATATCTCCGGATGCGTCAGATATACGATCTAAAAAGTGACTATTGTCTACAGAGGGGGGATTCACTCTACGGGGTCTTCCGGACAAAGGAAAATAGGGAATGGGGACTCATGTTAGAAAGTGCCGTCATGGAGGTCTATCTTTACCTTCTCGAGCATCGGTTTGTGCAGCCTATCTTGCCGTCCCCGACTCATCTCCGTCCACTTGCACTAGAGTGGGTTCGGGGCATGGAGGAACGAATCTCATTGGATAAAGAGGGTTGCCGCAGGAGGTGGGGTGATCCTGCCCAAGCTTCTCAGCTTTTTGAGTACGAGGCAACATATGATGTATTGGTACAAGAGTTTCGATCCCTGCGCCATCTACACAGTGATAGCATTATGATACGACGTTGGGGAGAACTCTTGGATCACTCGGACCAATCGCCGGAGTCTGTCTCAGAGCTATTTGCACTCCCGCCACTTCGAAATCTAGAGAAGCTCAGGACAGCACTCTTCCCCCTTTTTACTGTGGATGGTCAGGTGGATGTTCCAACGCCGGTGTATTATAAAATGATCACCTTCCTCCGGTCATCACTGTCCCGTTTATCTGACATCAAAGCATCATCACTGTACAACCGCATCGATCCATATGGTCCAGGGTCCCCCGAATTCAGTCCCCCATACACAATGATTCGCCAACTATCAGAAGCAAACTTGAACTCGTTATCCCTTCAGATTGATTCAGTTCAGATACTCGGGTTTAATCTTTGGTGGAGTGACGTATACGACTTGCTCCGTCTTCTAGTTGCCCTCCCTCCGTCACCTTCGCTCACCATCCTACTCTTTAATCATACCTTGTTCGACAATAAAGATCTTTCATTGATCCCATCTGTTTTGCAGAGGCATTGCAGAATCATAGGTGTTCTGTTCGACCACTGTGGCAGCATTGACAAAACCAACATTGACCAAGCTATCGCCGCTAATCGTCGGAAATGGAAAGAAGACGCACGGAACGTAGGGGGGTTCGAATACATCATCGGGTGCGACCATAACGCTGCGGATGCCAACGACAAAGGCTCTGATAATGTTGAGATATATCAGCATGAAATTCTTATGTCGAACCGAGCAGTTCTGTTTGCCATGATATACGTCCCTCAACGAGGCAACATTGTTCTCAATCTCTCGCTGATGCCCGACCAGAATGACATCGCCCTCACTGCTACGCTCACGCGGTCAGACGAGGCTTCCGACAGGGGCTACGCGGTCCACTTCAACGTCAATGTACCCAACTACCTCGGACCCGAAACGGTGACAGTCGGAGACTTCCCCGAATTACAGATAGGTTGTTATGAGCTGCACATTCAAATCAAGGACGGCGTCCAATACCTGTTCAGGGAGCTCACAATAGACTTCAACGCGCGGTCAGCTGAGGAGTTGGACGAGGACTTGAATGGGGGTCAGGCGGCTGGGGGATCCATGATAGTACAGGAGGGCCGCGACGAGGAATTCAGCGGAGGAGAGACATCTTCTCTAGAGGTGAGTGTCTACCTTTTCTTCTTACTCCTTCGACTAAGCCGTGTCATTAGACAACCCAAACGGGCAGCTCAGTAGAGTCAGGTGAGGAGCTTGAAATCAACGAGACGGAAAACCATCACACCAAGTTGAAGGAGAATGCTCGAGGCGAATTGGAGGGTCTGGAAGATGTTGATGTGACCTCACACGCACGAACAGAAGCTGAAGGCAAGTCAGCCGAGCAAGACGGCGGCGGAGCCAATTCAAAGAAGGACCATGGCGATGTTCTCCGGGAGCTCCGTTCGACGAGCTCTGACGAGTGCGCAGGAGATTCAGGCTCCAAACCTCCCACCAATTTGGCGGAAGTCCACCCCACCGTGGAGGAGTCTCCTCGACCGGGTGGTAGCTCAAGATGCGCCGACGAGACCAAGGAGGATGAAAAAGGCGAGCCGACGCTGGAGAGACCTCATAGAGATGCGGAAGATGTCGATGCGACCTCGCACGTGCACACGGAGGGTAAAGATGGAAATTGAACGCGATGTATTCAAATGCTCAAGCGCTCAAGTATCGAGTGGAAATTTTCGAATTCCATAGCAGTTTCATGTCTTGCTAACGTGTAAACCAAGTGATCAGCGAGGATGAATCGGCTCGACAACGTTTATGACGTTCACATTCTTGTCTCCGTAGTATCTATTTTGCTTCTTTGTTGCCACTGGCCGTTGTCAGAGATTCTATCAGCTTGATTTCGAATCGATAGTTGAGGAAGTTGTCCAGTTGTACCAACAGCAGAGAGACTTCAAGGGGATCACAAGAGAGCAAGTACTGAAAGGACGCCAGGCATCATCTGAATCGACCGGGCAGGGCAAGGATATTACGCATTGCGGAAGGTCGAACCTGGGCCTATAACCGACCTGTCTGTGACGATGACACGCATGCACAGACTCAGGTGGGGATACTGCTTCAGGTCGGGTGGTAGGTCGACCCAGGATGATGGTGGTTTGTGAGAAATTTGACGACGGGCGCTTGTTGAAGGCGTCTTTTTCCTCTCCTCCCATCACGATGTCCACTATCTCCCACGAACCTGGTTCCCAACGGTAATGTTCAACGGTTTTCTCTTTTTTTCTTTGTCAATTTTGACGGTGTTTTATCCAGTGCTCATAAGATAGGTTTTCCGTCGCAGGGCACAACTGGCAACTGGCTCGTAGGGATTTTCAACCATGGACACTACTCGACCTCTTCTCGTTCAGACTCAACCTGAATCTCGCCACCATCAGTCACCGTTTATTCGAATTATCTGCTGTGTTCGAGTAGGAAGAGCCAACAACGCGAGGGAATGACCGGATTCCACAAACCAACGACACCGAATACGACGGTCGAAGACACAGAGAAAGCGGCAGCTTTGGTGGAGGAGAGAAGGGTAAAGTCACCTCAAGCATCTGTCGAGTGCGAACGGCGACATAGTCAAGACCGTTACCCCACGCTAGGCAGAGATATTCTTACAGATTTACAATTACCGAGGTAGGTATCACATTTTTTCTTGTCTTTTTACTTTCTGTGCTCACCGCACATCTAATGTCTACAAATTGTCACGGTTCATCGTCTGCCAGATAAGCTGTCACCCGTCCAACCAAAAGGCGTCTCGGACGGATGCCTCTGGGAAGAGACGATCACCGAGCATATCAGGCGGGAAACGGAAAAGGGGGGTCGGAAATAGGACACGAAGACAACGGTGGGGACTCGCTCAGCTCGAGTAAGTATCTGATTGTCGGATAATGGTTGCTTCACTCTAACTGACGTCTCTACATAGATCCCGATCAATGACAAGAAAAAGTCAACAGAAAACACGGTTCCTGCAAGAGACCTTCACTATCCATCAACACCAGCCCTCGATCTGTCATGAACCCAAACCCCGTCGCTAACCTGCCGACCTCGCTCTTCTCTGTTCATCTATCTATCCATCGCATACCGTCGTGCGTCAATCCGATATGGGGCTGTACAACATACGTCCAGAACGTATCCGAGTCCGGATCGTGCATCAGCGCGGCCCACGGGAGAATCTAAGAGGCAGAGGCAGAAGTGACAGGTATGGGTCAAATATGAGGAGAGACGAAAGGGAGAAGATGGCAATGCTCAGAAACCCGAAATAGAGAGCAGGCCGAAGCCCCAGCGATTCGACTGACTGGGCTAATCAACTACCAGTCCTCCTCCGTGAACGCTCTCGCTAGCGAGGTTTCCACATCTCTCCCTCCACTTCTAACGGTCGATGGTCCTCGAGAACGAACGTCGACCGTTGGTTGTTCCTCTAACGCAGGGGTGCTCGCACCTTACTTTGACTTCAAAGCAAACGAAGAGAGGAGAAACTGCGAGAGATCTGGGACGGTGAAGTAGAGTCAAAAGCAGAGCGTTTGAAGGAACGAGAATGATGCATGGGGCTGTCCATGTTAGACTCCGAGATTCTGCGCCGTCACTGGCACTGTGTAGCATGATTCTGTGCATACCCTCAATCTTCGTACAGCGAAGTAGGCAACCAAACATGTTTATCGATAACCTCTACGCTCCTTTCTACTAGTTGGACATACATCCGTAGAACGAACTCCTAGCCCGTCTCGTCAGAGGCCTCCAGCTTTTACATCTATCTATCCCTATCTGTAGGATACTGCTCAGCAAGATAAAGTCTTGCAAGTTATCATGCTAACCTTGGGAACACCACATGCTTGAAGTTGCAACCAGATATCCTCAACGACCGCCAGCGGCCAGTCCCTTTTGGACAGTGTCAAGGAAGAATACACCGTCGTATGAGCTTGATGTGGGTGTGCTTGAGAGACAATATCGCACTGCCGTACAGAGAGGATCAAGTACGAGCCAGCTGAAAATTCGTTCCAGGGGTGCTTCATCGGATGGAGACCACAAGGCGAGCCAGAGTCGAAGAAAGGGCCTGTTGCCAATTAAAACGTCGTCCAACACAGTGCCGTATGAATATACGATGGCCGGACTGGGCGTTGGGGGGAGTTGGAGGAGGAAAGGTTTCTCCGTAGGCGCTGGCAAGCTGAGTCGGTTCCCGAGTGGTGTATCGTCAACGGAAGTGCCTGGCCACCGTTGTCAGAGAATTTGGCGATGGTAGATGTTTGGATACAGGAAAGCGAAGACGAAGGAGTTGTTTTTATAGTCAGTTGTGTCGGTCGGACGTGTCGATGGCGAGCATCCGCGGTAAGAGGAAGGAGGTCGTTCGTTCGTGTGGCTTTCTTCTCGGACTGGGCAATGATGGGTGTCTAGACGGCCGTAGCACGGGGGCCCGGAGACTCGAGAGCCAGCCGATGAACACAAGACTCCTCCCTAAAAATATCAAAGGCGCCCCAATGAGCGAAGATCTATCGGCTATTGTTGGTCTCTAGAGTAAGGTAGACTCACGCAACTTGTCTTTCTGGTAGTACACGTTCTGCCTCTTCGTTGCTGACAGCCGTTATCAGCCAAGTCTTTCGAGCATCACTTTGCTTTCAAATCGATAATCGAGGAGATCGACCAGTTGTAACTTGCAACGGGGGTAGAGAAAGAGGCTACATGAGAGTCATGCAAGAGTGACTAGAGCGAATGTGGGGCATTTGTTCGAATCGACTGGCAAAGCAACTTAGTATGCGTTGTGGAGGTCAATGACGATGGTGGTTTTCGTGAAGGGTTTGGTGACTGGCGCTTGTTACGCTAACGCGTCTTCTTCTCTCCTCTCACGATGACGCCCATCTCTATGAAGCTGGTTCACAACAACGGCAATGTTCAACGGTCTCTTCTTATGGTGAGTGTTGATTTTGGCGGCGCTCCATCTAACGCTCATAAATTATATTTTATTGCCAGCTGTAGGGCATAATGGCGAATGGCTCGCAAGAAATCTCAACCACGGACATTATTCGTCTTCTCACCAAGACTTACCCTGAACATCGTCACACATTGCTTACTGCTCGTTCCCGCGTCAACCCGATACAGAGCGGTATGTTCTGCATCCAGAACGTGCCCGAAATCATGAGCGCGGCTCATGGAAAGATCTAAGGGGCAGAGATAGAATTGGATGGGTCGTATACGAGGAGAGACGATACAAAGGAGGGACGCTCGGATGCCCCCCTCAGAGATGCGAAACGGAGGGCAACGGCATTGAGGAACGGTCCAACTTTCCCTTGTGGCCGGTTTCTCGAGCGAGAACTCCACATTTCTTCCCTTCTCCCCTTGCTGAACATCCCTCATCGGCTACTCCTCCGACGCAAGGATGCTCTGGTTCCTATCGCCGACCTTGCAACGAAACAAAGACACAGAAGCACTGCAGGAGATCCAGGATTGTGAAAGCAAAGCGTATATCACTTTTGTATGGACAAGAGCGAATCATAGCGCCGGCTATGATCGACTCCGAGACCTTGCACCCCCACTAACACCGTCTACAGAATGCGCATACACGGTTCGGAGCGTTACTCTGCACATACACTTGATCGCTGTACAGAGACTAGGCAAATGAACGTGTTCTTTCATAAACTTTATGCGCCTCTAGTCAGGCGACGCCTGCCAGTCTCATTTTGACCATCGTCAGTATTCTAGCCGGCTTGGAAGAGTTCCGTTTCCCTTCGATCCTATCCACAATGTTTACGGGCCCCATCGACTCACCCAGACGAACATCATCCCAGCCGTGTGCTACTGCCGCTACGCCCTTCGAGTAACTCGACTTCCGAGTTTCGGAATCGTCGTTTTTGGCCGGCTTCAATAAGTATACAGTGGGATGCATAGAATCACGTCAGTGAGGTCATCTTTGGCTGATGAAGCTTGAAGGTTTCCGTCCTTGAGGGTGCGAGTAAGGTTCTGAAAAATAGCTTCGAAGGAAAGCTCAGGCCGTCAGATCTGGAGACTCGTGCTCAAGTTGGTACGCATTTCGTAGGAAGAACGGCCTCAGGCCTCGGTGGCCTACTTTTTTGTACGACAACCGCTATCGGAGTTCAACGCTCAACGTTCAGGCCTCAGGTATGAGGTTTTGAATGGTGGTGAGCGTTTGAATGTGAAGAAATAGCTGGGGATGCAGCAACCTGAAACGGACGGTGTACATGGCGGTTCGAATGAAAGACGCGGCGACGAGGGCTTGTTGGACGCGTCTTTCTTTGCCCGACCACAAAAACTCTCATCTCACGGTCAGTGGTTCCGTGTTATCTCTGCTCTGTTCACTCAAGGTTCAACTCTTAGAGTCTTTAACGATTCCAGAGGCCGAGAGTTGCGCTAGTCGTATTGATGGTAGTATCGGGAGTACAGAGATGGAAATGATGGTGATGGCGACTCTGCATCAAATTAACTGAAAAGCTTTATAAGACCGGTCAAGATGCATGTAACGGGTCGATATATGTACTGTGGCTGGAATCCGTTGAAGAAGATATTACCATCTAGTAACTGTATTCAGCATGGGCTGAGAAATTCAAATCGTTTACTATAAGTCGTGACGCGTGAAGGCTCCTTTGCGGAATTTGAGACCATATCGCCAACTTCCACGGGTTTGGTGACCCAAAGTATCT
This sequence comes from Marasmius sp. AFHP31, assembly GCA_024721195.1. Lineage (NCBI taxonomy): Eukaryota > Fungi > Basidiomycota > Agaricomycetes > Agaricales > Marasmiaceae > Marasmius > Marasmius sp. AFHP31. The sequence goes on from JANHQD010001292.1 coordinate 24,557, forward strand.
GATGTTCGACCGTTCGAGACGGTTTGCTGAGGAACCATGGATATTTGAATGACCTGGGCGAGAGAGTTTCGTCATCTGTGGGCGCTTATTCTGAGCTGTTTCCTCTTCTCTCCCACACCGACGGCGACATCACTAATTCACCTTGTTTTCTCGTTATCGAGCAGGCGACCAAGACAGTGGCGAGCTGAGAATCCCTGATTCGACGCACATTTTTTCGAATGATAGTGAGTAACGATGCTTCGAGTCAATAGAAATTGACTGGACAACCCTTAGCTTCGATTTTTGTTCGAGTATGGACAAGACAACGAGAGGATGAACTCACGCTACACATAGCAAAGTTGCGAAAGTTGAAGACGACGTAGAGAAGGGATGGAACGGAGACGGTTTTTACTCAGCGAGGAGGATGTGTTTGCACTATTCAATGTTCAAACGTTCAGCACCAATCATATACTTGTCACCGAGCTAAAGGTCCGTATCGCCATCTGTTTTTCTTGCTGTTCTTCGTTTACTCCTTCACTACAAAGGACTTAATAAATGAACGCAGCTCCTAGATCCGCTAGCGCTCGTGCAATAGCGTGCAATGCGGGTGGGACCTCCGGAACGAGATTTCAATCGAGAGAATCTAGTGCAGCGGCCTCGAATCGCATGATAATACCCAAGTTGATGAATTGAGGATTATGATGATGATGGCGGGTGCGGGAGAGGTGCCAATGAGCGCCGAGCCTGGCTCTTGCGCTTTTGAACCTTCAAGCGTTGCTGGACTGGGTAGGGCCCAGAGTAAAGTTGTATTCGAAGGACACGTCCTCGTGCAAGAAAACTCACGGAGGCTGTGAGTTCCCGTTCATTCCAATTTCTCTAGTCCCATTTGGACTTATACGACTCGTTTCAGATCGATACGTGTATAAAAAGTTCAATATAAAACGTCTGGGTCCGCAATCGTTGCCACGAACTATCTATGGCTGGTGGGAGATTCGGTAGTGCATTAAACAGTCAAGGTTCCGGAGCTTGTACGAGAAACATCACGGTCTTGAGGAGCTTGTAAATCCCTCATCAACAACCGACGCGAGCAACCGCCCAGATCTTTACCCCAAATGCCGCCAATCCCTGACGGTGTTCGTAGGAGGAGATTGTCGTTGTTGGTCCAATCGCG
>JANHQD010001295.1:0-70087 GCA_024721195.1 Marasmius sp. AFHP31
CCACTGGCTGAGCTTCTCAGGCGCTTTTACTCCATCTGGCTCAAACGTGGTTCACGAGTTCGAGGAGAGCCATACAGATATCTGATCCCCGTGCCAGTACACTTCTGGACCAGGAGAAGCCTCCCACCGATGTGACATATGGGCTTATAGTCGTGAAAGTAGAATGGTACGACTGACCAGGTGGGTAGTTGCAGAAGAAAAGCTGCTGTAAGATTTCGTAGACTGCCTCCAACAGGGTTCAACTATGTGCGACTTCCTCACGCTCCAACTGAAGGGAAACTTTGAGTCAGTCGAAGAGGGGAAAGAAAGCTCGTTGGCTTGCAGAGTCTGAGACCAAGATTTTCACTCACTACAGTTTACCCGTCCCAACGACTTGACGCTCACAACTCGAAAAAATGTACCGTTTGAATCCTCGGGAATCTTCGGTTCGATCTAATTGAACTAAGTGCCCTGTGCGTTGGTATTAGGCGCTGAGGTTGATGGAGTCGAGAAAAGGAGAAACGACACCACTGGTTTGGACATCGATCCTCTTGCAGACGGAATCGACTGTGGCTGGCTACAGGTCTTGCCCTGTAATTCGTAGTCAAAACACTTTCTGCAGGAGGAGCCGTTCAGAAAACCATCGTAGTTAAATGAAGAGTCACCCCAGGACTGACCACGGTCATAGCAAATCCTCAATGCCACGGCTCTAATCCACCAACCAAAAATTCCACGTCGCTAATCCTAAAATATGAGTGATTGAGTATCGAGGCTTCGGGGGCTGAATTCCTGCATATGTGGGCGTAGTGCACGCTCGGAAGTGGTCAAGGCCTTTACTTTGTTTCCGTCCGCAACGTACCTCCAAACTGGATGAACTTCTGGCAAGCATTCGCGTGTCAGCCGAGCGTACCACAGACAAAAAGAGCGGTATTCTTAGGCAATGGAGTTTTCTGGAGAGACATCGCGTAGAATTGCAATTTGGGACGAGGTCGTGCAGAACGCCTATGAAGCAGCACCTTGTCGGATGTCCAGCAATACCAATGGCAAATGCGGCAGGAGATCACAGCCACATCGGCTGGTCTTGTGAGCACGGGTGAATTTACCCTGAGTTACTCCTTGTCATCATGCCAATCAGGAGATGTCAAATTTACGTGATGATTGTGGCTTTGACCTCCGCCAGCATGTCCAACTTCCGTCTCGACTCTCGAGCGCGTCCCCTCGTATAATTCCGCGTTTTCTGTACTCTATCCCTCCGGAATATATCTCTTGGCGTGCACTGTCTCAGATTCGCAATTCTGACCTGCCCTCAACACAAATAAAGAACCAAACAAGATTTCTCTATAAAATGGGGGGGCCCAACGTCGATATTCCCCAGATCAGGTTGAACTAGTTCTCCTTACGAGGACTTGTACTTCAGGATCTCTGTACCTACCAGTACTATACACTTAGCTTACCAGCTATTTACAAACTACCTACCGCCTACCTACACATCCTATATACCTACGATACAGCATGTCGCTTGCTACATCGTGTTCTCTGTCCTTTTCTGCGTCCTCGTCGTCCATCGCAGCGCTGACAGCCTCTCTTTCTTACAGGTCGTTTATTGCTGGCGTCCATGGTCAGGACCTCGAGTGGGACGAGTCCGAGAGCTTCCTGAACGCTGTGAGTGCTTTCCTTTCTCATTGTCGTGCACGTTGCTGACATTGTCTTCGTTGCTGTCGTCGTTGTCTCAGGCCGGCGTGGACGACTCTTTTCTCTTCGACAGGCCCGTCGACCGCGATTTTGAGGACGACAGCTTCATGTACGATCCTGGGTGCGAGGTGAGTATCTCTCTTGTTTATTTGGCGTGCATATATTGACCCTCGCCTTTTCAGGTCCTCGACACTTCGGACGTCGTCGTCTTCCAAGGCTCTGGATATGTGTCTCGGTCTGACGTTTCGGTATGCCCCGACCTCTCTTCGCCCACCTAACAGCCTCTGATCAATATCGCCTTTATACAGCTCCCTGAAGAGGTGCTCCCCACTGTCAAGAGGGTCCGAGAGCATCCTTCGGGACCGGTTGTTCATGACCAGAGACGCCGGCTCTTGTTCGAGATCCAACGACAAGAGCAAGAGCACCGACAAGAGATGGACAAGATTCGACGGGACCTCGGGATCATCCAGGACGAAGACGAAGACTGGGAGGACGACGTCTCGATGGATGTGGAGGAGGTCGAGGCCGAGGCTCCGGCGGTGGATATGCTAGGAGCTTTGGAAGAGCGGGCGAGGCAGAATGGGATTCCATGGGGCTACTTTTAAGCCTGAGTACGTTGAATTTCGTTCCACCAGGCCGCAATGTCGCTAATCATTTTCATTCAAAGAGCTATAGGATTCTCTAGGGACTTGTTGCTTCTTCTGCCGAGCTCGCTGTGGTTGGCCGCCGCAGTGGGTGAGGTAGTCGAGTGATTTGTCTTTGGAAGGCATCGAGCTGGTCGCCTTGTTTGCTTTGCTCGCTGTGGCTGGCCACTGCAGTGGGTGGGGTGAATGAAGTGGCTTGTCTCGGCGCAGGGGTTTAGGCAATGGGCAATGGGTCATGGGCCGCAGGTGAGTAATCCTTCCCCTTGGATGATGTCGGCCTCTTCGCGGCCCAAGGGACCAGTAGTCGCAGATAAAGTCTGCGACGAAGCCAACAGACATCGCTCTCATGACTCTCTGCGCTGAAAGTTTATTCTACAGAGACTCAGGACGATCGTCTTGCCTCGGAGTGTTGTCATCAATGTGTCTTGATTACTTGCCAGCGAACGTGGCATGGATCCGTTGTGTAGCTACAAAGGACTACCCTGTGAGATTGTAACCACACACACCTCCAATCTATTTGAGCTTCCTCGACCTCTTCCTTACGAGTCTAAAATTGATATGCAAATGAGAAATCGATTTGAGTACCATAAATCATTATAAATCAACACATGAGGCATGATAGGACGTGAAGGCATAACAAGAGCAAGAAAAATACACGAGGGGCAGCATACAGTCGCGAGGCATAGGAGGATACAGTGCGAGAGTGAATAACAGGAAAGTTAGATAACTTCGACGAGTGCCAGAATGCTTCGGGATCCTTGCGATCACTTCTTCTTGGGTTGAGCTTTTGAAGCTGACGACGGGTTGCCAGAGTCGGGCGTCGCGCTGCGTTGTCCTTGGCCTTGAGCTTGACGTTGGGCTGCTGCTGCCTTTGCTCTGTCTGCTCCGACGGCGGCTTCCCATTGTGCATGAGCGGCGAACAGCGTGCCGTTGTCCTTGTGATCCAGTACTGGGTACATTTTTGGCGCAGGATCGCTGAATGCAAAACATCAAATGAGGACGTGGACAAACGATTTGAGTAGGAAAACTACTCACTAGGGTTGACCGGTTGGGAAGGGGTAGTCTTCCGCCGTGTAGTTGGGAATCCGAGGAAGTCTGCAGTGAATTGATCAGGCAGGTGGGTAAACGATGTAGGAAAAAAACTTTTGAAGACTCACTGTTGAGCGCGGTAAAACCCTGCGGGGTAAGCCTGACCGTGTCCTTGCTGAAGAGCGTGGGGAGCCCTACGTAGGACTTGTGAGAAGAGCCGACAACTAGAGAAACATACGACAAACTCACTGTTGACCGGCGCAGCACCCGCAATGGGTCTGGGTGGTCTGACTGTAGCCGGTGTGTGGTCCGTAGTTGGCTTGAGTGTTGTAGCCATCTTGAGAGTCCTGGCTGCTCTGGGAAGAACGAGAGCGTTGGTTGTTGCTGTTGCTACTTCCGTGGTTCATGTTGAAAGATGAGGGAGGCGTTGAGGGTGTTGGAAAGTGCGAGCGGTTGATAGAGACTGAGGAGATTTGGTACTGGTATTCCTCCCAGTTTCGAGACCGTATTTGTACATCTCAGTATCGATTGTGGCATCGGTCATCCGTTGGGCGATGGATGTGGACTGTGGCTAGCCATGGCCGCGTCGATCTTGTGTTTGAGAAGAAGATGGCCAAAGTCCAATCGAGTGGTCGCGTTTTCGCAAGGCGTGTTGCGCCAAAAGGAGCTCACGCCAGTGGCCAGGTCAAAGAGAACAAGACTGTTTAAGCTTGGATGTGGCATCAGTCGACCGATCGCGATGGTCTGCCTATCGAAACAAAAATGTCCTGGGTAAACAACACCCGAGTGGCCTTCCAGTTTCTGAACCAACCTACACAAAGCGTATCTTACCACCGACGCCTATTGTCTGATCAACTCCATCTTCGAGCTGAATGAGTCGTGAGGTCCACAAGAGATTGAGCGAAAATGCGTGCGATGCGGCGATTCCGTAGACCCAACTCGTGAGCTGCGACCATAATTGACTCAAATTCCTTTCATGAGTATTCAATCAAGCACGTCTAGAGCTACATGATGCAGGACTCACCAATGATATTGAGCGATAATATTTCAGAGACGAGTAGACAGCTGTAGACAGACGCATGAGGGGTCCGTGAAATGAGGAGGATACCTTGCCCCGTGAGAAATTCCTTTTTGGGCTGGCGATATGATAATCCTTATCGCTTACAGTTTCCCCGGACGATCATCTCTTTCAGACCCCACTCGTCCCTCCCATCTACACATTCTCTCTCGCAATTGCAGCTCGATGGTCGAAATAAGGCAATACCAGCTTTCTCCAACAGACCTAATTCCAAACTCCCCGCACCCCCTGCTTCACTACAAAAATGTCCTCCCCATTAACCCAAACACATCACACTGTTCCGCGGCAGACGTCTGGGACAAATTCACCAGCAATGAATGGGACGTACAATGGATCTTTCGCTACGGACGGACTCAGCTCTCGCACTTCCATTCCAAGGCACATGAGTGTATGGCCGTCCTCTCTGGCACGGCTACGATCCGTTTCGGTGTAGCGGACACCTCAGAAGATCTGGACAAGAACACTTACGAATCGGCTTGGGAGGAGGGTGGGGTGGAGATCGAAGCGCAGGCTGGGGATGTATTCGTGATCCCTGCTGGAGTAGCACACAAGACATACAACACGAAGCCGGAAGCCGAATTCAGGCTTCTGTCACCGGGAGATGGTCATGGTATCGAGGCAAACAATCCGAGGGCGGCGTTGGGGAATGTCGAGTTGTCGGGTTACACAATGATGGGCGCTTATTGTGGCGGAGAGTGGGATTTTGTACAGAGTGGAGGGAACTTTGAGAAGGTATGGGCTGTGCCGAAACCAAAGTACGATCCTGTCCTAGGGGACTCGGAGAATGGGCTACGAAGAGCGTGGAAGGAGGATGGCTCATCTACCAATTAAGACGTTGACACACACGCTTACACAAGTTTGACTGGGTTCACAAAATAAAGTTTTTATTCCCAAAAGTCGTCTCTATTCTCAACGCTACACCTCACTCCGTGGTCACGAAGGAAACCGAGTCTCTCTCGTAGAATGGGTCCCCAGAGATCTCGTATTGGCTTTTCCCCCATCGAATGTATGAATTCATAATCGACGAACTTTTGGGGGTGCAACTGTATGTGAACGTCTGTGAGATGGCCGGTCTGTGTCCCCGATGCTATTCTCGAGCTCAGCATCTCCACGAGCGAGCTCACAACAGCGTCACGGTATCCCCAAACAAGATCGTTATCCTCAGAATGAAGCACGAACTTGCTTAACCGTGGAATCAAGTCGTCGTTATTACTCTCCGCACAGAGGGTGAATACCGAGAGCAAGTTCGAGATTTTCATTCTGGCCTGATATGCCCAAACAATCTCTAATTCCGACAGCTCGGGGCAAATCCGCAGCAGATCCTGGAAAGATGGAATGTTGTAGATAGGGAATTGGAGGCACAACGAGGTCAGGGAGCATTGAGAACGCTCGATGAGAGAGACAATGGCTTGCGGAGTTTCTTCGTCTGATGCAAAACATTCGGGAGGGACTGTGATCGTCAGAGAGGTGAGAGAGGGAAAAGTGACGGCCGCCAATATACGGGGTATCGGGTGAATGGTCATATTGGTCAGACCACAGGAATGGATAGTGAGGTTTCGGAGAGACGTCAAAGTGGTGGTATGAGGAGGCACAAGAACACTATCGAGGCAGGGATCCATTAAGGTCACCTCAAACTGTTCAAGGCTCGTGCAAGCAGCCAGTCCAGGCGACACACAATCAAAACCACGGCTGTCATCGAGTGCGACCGTTGTGATTTGAGAGAGCGGAAAGAAGCGTGGGGCGGTCTCCAGACGTTCCAGACGTAGATCCCTGAGCAGCGGAGCTCGCGCAAGCGCTTCGCCAAACCACCCAAGCCGTTCGATCTGGTCATCTCCAGGTTGACGGATTGCTTTAAGGGAGCGTAGAACTGGGAACGAAACCTCGCCGGGATCCGCGACGGCAGCCAATATCTCCCAAGACACTTCTATATGTAATTCTTCGCATTGGCCCACATACCGCATTAGTTTCTGTAGTGCCAACACCCCATCTAACCCGAGGTCAACTATAGCGTCGTGGATATATTCGAAAGAATCCGATATCTCGTAGTTTTCCCAAATGTATATGGTCAAGGGGTAACCTTTAGAGGCTGAGATGTAGGTTTCGATTAGGTTTACTGCATCACCACAGGGATGCACGATGTCCAAGCTGATGGATGACCAGAATCTTGGAACGGCTCTAATGATCCTCCTCCACCGAGAACAGACGTGCGATATCTTGAGCGGGGTTGCAATCACATTGTTGTCAGAAATGGCCAAAGACCAGGCTGACGACAGACACGCGAATGCAAAGATTTCCTGCCAGATTTCTGTCGGAACCCTCTTCATGGTTGATATAGATTGTCGGGTTTGGTTTATTCTCTCGTTGAGACGTTGCCTCTGTCTTTCAACCTGCGACAACCTGGATTGAAGGTGCAATATCTCCTCGTCGTATCGTGCAAGGACGCGTTTCCCATTTTCTATGGCCACGAAAGCTTCTGATACCTCTGAATCAGTGGGTATGTGGTCGGGAGGATAGACTGGAAGTGGTTGGATAGTTGTCGTGTCGAATGGAGGATTACATCTGTCGCAGAAGAAGGTTGACGGAGTCATGAAGGCCATAGTCTCCGTATTCACTGTTCAGCGGATTGTGAGTAGACTGAGAAGTGAGCAAAGGTCATGTTCACTTGCCAAAATGGCCGCCGGTCGAGGTACAAGGTCAAGATGGGTAATCATTGATATTCCAAAGTCTCGCGTGGGTCACAATACCAGGATTCTCTTTCTTGAACGAAAACAATCGTATGGACAAAGACGAGTAAAAGAGCTTGTCCATGAGGAGCATGCTCTTGGTGAAGGTAGAACCATGTTGTACATTCAACATCTATTGGCAGAGCCGCAGAGAGTGTCCTTCAAGAGAGCTCTCGGGATTCGCCGAATCACCCAACGGACGACTGTTTCAGTTCTTTCTGTCTTGCCACCATCACTCTCAGCATGACACCGGTCTGTTATACTTCAACAACCCAGTGGCAACAATTTGTACCCTCTACAGCTCTCGAAACTCCCCCACGCCGCCAAGGTTAATCGCAATTCAAACCTGGAAGCAGATCGGTTGGCAATGGGAAAAACCCGGGCTTCGATCTCGTGTTGCGGTTCTATGAAGTCAGAAGTGTCAATCCAGTTTAGACCCTCACGGGTCGTCTGCTCGCTCCTTTCTCTTGAACCTCCACCAAGAACTCATCGTGCTCACAGCTGCAGGTATGCCAATCAATATCTCTGCCTGATAGTGTGTCTTTGCTGATGAGCGTCATTTCAAGTTGTTGCGAGATCCAGAGGTCAGGCATCCAAGATGCTCTCACTTCACCGAAACCTCCGTTTCGTTGTACTTTCCATCACGTTCTTTCTCGACTTTGCTCGGTCGGAACCATTGGTCTCGTCGCCAGGCCAAACTGCTGTAGTACCGAAGTGGTCCATCCAATCATCCGCCAAAGCCGGAAGTGACATAGCCCGACTCTCCCAAGTTAGCTACGACACTTCATCATGGCACTCGATTGGCTCTCATGGAACACTTATGGCAGGACTGTTGGAAAGTGGAGTATACGACGACGAAGATCTCTTCTTTTCCGACAATCTTAAACGAGTCGATGCCAGCCAGTTCGCTGTTCCATGGTTCTACAGACACACTTTCACACTCCGATCTCGCAACGCTACATCGCACTACCATCTCAATACCCACGGTATCACTTCTCGTGCGGATATATATCTCAATGGCCAGCTCGTTGCCGGCAACCAAACCCAGGCTGGGGCTTACGCTGGCCAGAAGTACACGATCACCCCATTCGTTAAGGAAGGCGACAACGTACTCCTCGTACGCGTCTACCCGACCGATTACAACCGTGATCTCGCCCTCGGTTTCGTCGATTGGAATCCATATCCCCCCGACAACGGTACAGGCATTTGGCGTGATGTCCAAGTTTCACAGACTGGGCCTGTGGCGATCTCGGCACCACGGATTACGACCGATTTCGAAAAACCCGGAGTGTCGAGTGTGGAGGTGACTGTCAAAGTGGACGTTCATAACGTTGGGAACGGAACTGTCAATGGCGTTGTGCAGGGTTCGATCCGTGGACCGCACGGGAGTGCGGTAAAGAGTTTGAACAAGAGTTACGAACTTGAAGGGCAGAAGACGACGACGTTGGAGTTCAAGGCGACGGTTCAGAGCCCACATATATGGTGGCCGAAGCAATGGGGAGACCAACCGTTGTACAGTGTCCAACTCACCGCGGATGCTTCTGGCCAGAAAAGTGACGTTTCCGAGGAAAGAAGGTTTGGAATCAGAAGCGTCCGAAGTCAACTCAACTCATTCAACGAAACCACGTTCTTCATTAATGGTCAGCCGTTCCAGGTCGTTGGCGCAGGCTACACCTCGGACATGTTCCTCCGTTTCTCCATGTCACGGCTTCGAACACAGTTCGAATACGTCCAACATATGCATCACAACACCGTTCGTCTTGAAGGAAAACAAGAACATCCTGCTCTCTACGCCCTCGCCGACGAACTCGGACTCATGATTCTCCCCGGTTGGGAATGCTGCGACAAATGGGAGGGTTGGTCCTACAACGATGAAGGCTCTGGAGTCGTATGGACGGATCCTGACTACGAGATTGCCAAGAAGAGCATGGCCCACGAAGCCCGCATGATGCAGAACCATCCGTCCATCCTAGGTTTCCTTGTAGGCTCCGATTTCTGGCCTGATGACCGTGCCACATCCATTTATGTCGATGCCTTAAAAGCCGCAGACTGGCAAGCCCCCATCATCTCGAGCGCGAGCAAGAGAGGGTTTCCTAAGCTTCTAGGTCCTGGCGGGATGAAGATGGAGGGTCCATACGACTGGGTGCCCCCCAACTACTGGTACACGGACGACGGAAGAGTGGGTTCTGCAGGTGGTTTTGGCTCTGAACTGGGCTCAGGCGTCGGCACGCCCGAGAAATCATCACTCGTCAAATTCCTCACCCAGTCCGACATGGACGATCTGTGGAAGAATCCGAAAAAGGGACTGTATCACATGTCGACCAACGTCTCTCAGTTCTTTACCCGGGAGATCTACAATGATGCGTTATGGGCACGGTATGGAGCTCCTCAGAGCTTGGACGATTACCTGCTCAAGGTGCAGATGGCGGACTACGAGGCGACACGGTCGGAATTTGAAGGATATGCCGCTTACTGGAACGCTAAGCGTCCTGCCACGGGATTGATCTATTGGATGCTCAACAATGCGTGGCCTTCCCTTCATTGGAACCTTTTCGACTACTATCTCAAACCCGCAGGCTCGTTCTATGGTGCCAAGATTGGAAGCCGAATCGAGCACGTCGCGTATGATTACTCCAATAACTCGATTTTTCTGATCAACAAGAGCTTGAAGCAAAGCGGGTCAAGGACGGTGTTCATCTCCCTCATCTCAACCGACGGAACGGTTATCAGTGAGAAGAGCGTGCAGGTTACGACGGAGGCCAACGTTTCGAAGAAGATCGCGAATGTGGAGGGTCTGGATAAGGTGCAAAGCGTTGGACTGCTCAAGTTGGTATTGACCAACGGTGGGGAGGTACTCAGCCGGAATACCTACTGGATCTCGAAGAAGCTTGACGTTTTGGATTGGAATAACTCGGAGTGGTATTACACTCCAGTCACGTCTTACACGACCTTCCAGGCGCTCAACGATCTCACGAAGGCTATGGTCGATGTGAAGACGGTGTCGGCTTCAGCCGGAAGGAGGGCAGTAACGTTGGAGAACAAGAGCAAAGTTCCGGCAGTGTTCTTAAGATTGGAAGTTGTGGACAGCCAGGGTCAGGATGTGTTACCAGTATTCTGGTCGGACAACTATGTTACGCTGTGGCCTGGAGAGAAGGTTGAGCTGGAGGCGAAGTTTGAAAGCTATGGTGGAGCAAGGATCAAAATCAGCGGGAAGAATATTGAATCAAAGACGGTTTAGGTCTAGTCGTTGTAACAAGTTTGCATGTAACATCTTATTTCAGGTATCGCGTTGTGGTGTGTTGTCCATTCGTTGGCCTCAGTAACCCCTTCAGTTCTTGTGACCTTTCCTTTCCCCTGAAGTTGGCTTTTATCCGCTCAGTTGGCGCGCTCACAAAATTCCATACCTCGTGAGCTGCTAGTACGAGTATACAATGTTGGACCATCCAGCCCTAAAAGGCTGACCCCTAGTACCGTATAGTCATCATTGACTGACGCCGGTAGACTCGAAATACCGACCGATCCCTGGCCATACTGCGGGGCAGAAGTTCTGCTCGTGACACCTACTGTCATCTAGTTCATCAAAGCCTAGACGCGGTCCTGGCTAACGCGTCGAAGGACTGATCATGCCAACTTGTGGAATTCTCTTCGCCGTCAAACCACCTCCAAGAATATGTACCTTACGACTGTCTCAACTCTCCGGTTCGCGAACCTCCGAGGGGTCTCTTGCAATCTGCAATCACGAGGAGTTGACCTCGAAGGACTTATAGAATCTGTTAAGGAATCATCGCAGTAAAATAATTAAATCCAAAAAAATCCCATTTAGGTGTGGGAGCGACGATGGTGATAATACAGAAGTACAAGAATCTACTGGACAACAACAATGATAACGACAGTGAAGGGACTCGTGCAAGTACAAGGGACATTCAAACTCGTGCAATAATGATAAAGAAAATGATAAATAAAAAACGAGAGGACAGGTTTTGAAAGAACGTCGCGGAATAATGAATGTAAAAAGGAACGAACGTGCTGGAGCCTGGAAAGGATATACAACATAACAGTCCGGAAAGAGACGAGACCAAAGAAAATTCATCTACCCATACCCAGCGTTCTTGACAGTAGTCCTGCCTCTACTGATGGAAGCACTATCACCCTTGACCATACCAAGTCCTTTGCCAATCCCAGTCAACAAGGACCCGCTCCGCATTCGACCACTTCGTTGGCTACTAGCCAAGCTCTTGGTTCGCGTCCTCGAGTCCTCAGGCGAATCAGTCTCCCCACCACTTTCAGCGCCGTTCTCAACACGTCTTTTCTTCGTCGTGCGATGGTCTCTGTTCAACTTGCTCAGCAGTTTCTGGGCCAACAGTGCTTCCTCTGTGATCTCGTGAGACTGAGCGTGATTGCCACTGTGCCCGGGAAGCGCTGGTAGAGGCTTGGGAACGACGGAGTTCGGCGGGGGAAAGGTCTCTTCCCTCACATCAGGACTACTCGCTGAACGCGGAAGCCCGGGCCGTGCATGGAACAACGCCTGTGGCGAAAACTTGGTAGGTTTAGACGGAGGCGACAAAGTCGGAGTGGTGGCAATGGTGGGAGCGATAGTGAACGTAGGAAGGGGCGGGACTGGAGGCGAATCTGGTTGAGCATTCCGACGTTTCTTGGTAGATCGATTCGATCCTGAACGTCGCGTCCCCTTCACTGACGCCTCACTTGCAGCAGGAGTGCTTGGTGGCGATGGAAGGTGAGCGGGTGTAGGCGCAGGTAACGGTAGCACCAGTTTGCCCCATGCAGCCATCCTCGTCGGAGTCTGCGGTTGCTCAAAATCGTCCGTTGATTCGCCCACTCCGAACTTGGTGACCTCCCTATCCTTTACACTACTCACGAAGGTAACCGCGCCCCGAGGCGGGGGAGCAAACGGATCAGGGTCTGCAAGCCAAGATGAATTGGGAGTCTGAGCCCGGAGGTGAGTATCTGAAAGCAGGGTCGGTCTGTTTGGCGTCAATCTCGAAGTAGGCCGTACTCCAAGTTCGAGTGCCTCTAACTCCCATTGGTCCAGAGGTAGAGGTAACGGGAAGTTACGTCTGGGTTTTTCAACCGAATCGTCGCCTCCGTCAAGCCTTTCAAAACCATCGGGTCGTCGAACTGATCCGTGACTCGGCTCGCGTCCATGCCCGCCGCCAACGACACCATTCAGATGGAAGACATCGCTCCACCTTCCCATTGACAGATTCCTCGAAAAGAACGCGGAAAGCGACGACAGGCTTCTCGAGCTGGGAGGCGCGCCGCTGGCAACTTCCCCTCCTACTACCGCTCCCCCTCTTCCTCCTCCACCACCACCGCTTGTCCAGGGACGTCGAGGTAGGCGTCGACGTGCAGGAGTCGTAGATCCTGTCTCAATCGTAGTCCGTGGCCGCGCCGGAAGCTCAGAGTCAGAAACGGCCACCTCTTCATGAACATCAACCCTGACAACGGGCACGGTAAGCTTTCGCCTCCGGGCTGTAGGGGTAGGGGAAGGAGGCATCGTATACTTGTCGTCGTCGTCATCGTGCCCATAGAACCGTCCATCCTTATCCAGCCTCATGGACAAAGACGCCACACCAGGTGACTCAAAGGACGAGGTGTTCGAATGAGTTCGAGTGAGGGGCTGCGTTCGTGCCAACGCTAAACTCCGGATGTGGTCCTTGAGCGAGGGTGGCGTCCGTAGTAGACCCGTCGAGGGAGGCGTCTGCAAGTTGTCCTTCGTCAAGGGTGGTGTAGCCGGCATTGATATCCCTTCGTCTAGATAGACAGATATATGTTCCTTCTGCAGTGGCGTTGGCGGGATGGCGGTACTACGGATGTCCCAGTGATCGTAAGAGGAAAACGTCGAGAGATGCCTCTCCACTCCTTCCCGCTGTTGATGGGGATGAGGATATGCAGTTAACGGGGTCTGGGCGGCCCCTGCACATAGAACGGTGTCACTCTGGGTGCTTTTATGCTTCGGTGGAGTTCCTGGGGTCCATGGTGATGGTTTATTTGACACATATTGTGACAGCGTTGAATTTGGATCTGGGTAATCGAGGCTAGTTTCGCCCAATTCGGGACGGGCATTGGGAATTAGGCGCCGTTGACTCAAGCCGCTAGCGGTAGTACCAGTGTCATCGGGAATGTTTGAGTGCTTCCGAGGAGGAGGGTGAACCGAACTGTACCGTGGGGAGTGGGAGTGGGTACTGGGAGCATAAACAGTCTGTGTATGAGGGTGTCGACCTCGACTTGAAGGTGGTGCGGGAACGAATGTGTGCGCTAATGGCAGCACCAGACGTTAGTTTACGTGAAACCGAAAAAAAGTTAGACCAACATACCCAACAAAGCACTCATTACACATCCGACTGAGATGATGAGTGAGAAGTTGGCTACGAAGCCCAGAATAATCACTGTCCGGTCGGTCCTCTCGGAGATGGGAAAGCTGCTAGGCGCGTGCTGCGAGACCAGAGTGCCTAATTAGAGATTCATCAACGTTTGGGTTTCATTTGGCTTTAAACCATAGTGGGACACGTACCATTCGTGCCAGCTTGGGAGGCCGGTAAATCGGACTCCGATGATGTCGAGGAAATGAACGCGAACCTAGCCACCTCAAATGTCTGAGATAAAAGTGCGCTGATTTGAGACAGTAAGAGGCAAATCCAGAACGAAAACTTGTGTGAAGCGCGTGGGATTGATAGTGTAGAAGTCGCTGAACGCGCGGACGACGACGGCATCCTCTGGTGAGGAAAGAGGATCCTTGGAGGTGTAGTGCTGGTTGTCCGCGTTCGAATTCGAGTTGAAGTTCGAGGTGGTGTTCTTGGTTCCCCCGTCTGGCGAGATTGTGGCGTTAGACGGACCGGAAAATCGAGACTACGCCCCCGGTGTGAGGAAAGGTGCGTATGAGTCTGGCCTGGGAACGTTATCGTAACGGGTGAGGGTATATCGAGGGAATAAGACTTTTTGCATGACCCATGGGGAGATGCTGGTGGGGGCGAAGAGAAATTAGTGTCGTTCCTTTCCTCCGGCTCAAGATCCTGCGGGAATATGACTGTCACAGTGCGGGGTTTTCGAGTGGACACCGAGCTGAACTTAGAAGGCTGGACCAGAAATACGTAGATAACCAGAGGAAGCGATGCCGTGGTGAAGAAGAGATAAAAAAGCGGCGGCAAAACAGGTGTTATTTGCGCGCCATACATTGAGAGAAATGAGAGCAGTGTCCCTAGTTTGTTCATCAGCATACAGGAACGTCACGAAGTAGAAACTTTTAGACTCGCCACATAACAGTAACGTCGACAACGCGACCAGATAAAGACTCAAATGCAGCCTCAAAATCATATCCGATGGCACAGAGGAGGCGACAAGATATATCACGCTGCCGCTCACTGTACTCTGAGATCAATATGATTTCACACCCACATCGACGAGGTCTTCACTCACGGAACAAGAGAAGAACTGTCCTACTTGCTTGCGTCGAATGACCGAACGAGAAATCGAGGTCTAGAATACCGAAAGAACCCAACAGAGTCGCGAGAATAGCCAAAAAGGAGATCAGCGTATAGGCCAGGGGCGCGTCGCGTCGTGTTTCTGGACGATGAGCTCGACTGTTAGCTAAGTAAGCGACGAAGATGAGAATGAACAAGAGAAAAGGAGCAATGAGGAGGAGAGCGTAACTGAGGATATAGAGCGTAGAGGACATGCCAGAGCGAGGAGAAGCATCGAGGCTAACTCAGACCTTAGCAGGACCATTTTGTAGAAGACTTGGGTGCATGCTAATTCTCGATTTGGAAATGCGTCCGATTTTTGGTGCCTGAACCCATATATGGAATAGAGGCACGTGATACAGCAGGATAACCCTGCCACGTCAGAAGCAACTCTTCTTCACGAACGACCACGTAGCTCGTCCTGCTCACCGCAGTACTCCCCCTGCCCACCGCAGTGTCCGTCCTCGACATCCTTCCTCTCATCCGTCTCTTCTCCTCATCACTCTTGACACTCTTCCCCATAAACCATTAAACATGTCTTCGACAGAATTCTCACCAGAATCACCCTCCCCTTCTCTTGCTGGTCCTTCAAGAAAGCGACCTCGTTCCGAGCTCAGCTCAGAAGAACGAAAGGAAGCAAGGGCCCACAGAAATAGAATCGCTGCACAGAACTCTAGGGATCGTAGGAAGGCACAATTCGTGCACCTCGAGCGCAGAGTAGCTGAGCTCGAAGAAGAGAATAAGCGACTTCGAGCAGGGCTACCGCCGGCGGACCCTGTGCAGGATGCCAAAGACCGGGAGAACCAGGAACTGAGAGCGCGGATAGCAACACTCGAGCGAGGACTCGAAGCTGTCGTCAAAGCCTTCGCTGTCCAAGGTCTTCCCTCGTCACTACCTCCGACTGACGTGTCTTCCCCCGCAAAATCCTCGGATTCTATCCCGACTTTCTCCGCCGAATCTCCCATACCCACTCTCTCACCCTCATCATCAACTTCATCAATATCGACCCCTTCTAGCACCGGTTCTCCTGCACCGGAATCATTCCCTATCTCTCCCTCTCCTTCCCACGCATCCCTTGACTTCTCCTTCACTTCAGTGTCTCCGTCGGCACCTAAGGAGTCAGAGTCCTCAGAGTCCACTCGCCACCTAGCACGGGTGGCGACCACGCAACCTCCTTGCGTGTCCCTGCAGCGGGTGAACTCGAGCTCTACTCCCCTTACATCCAGGATATCAAAGCCGACAACACTGCCTCCGATCTCCCAACAACAATGGACCCCGTCGATGATGCGACAATGGAAACACTCTTCCACGAAATCCTCCGCAGCCACTCTCGCTCACCTTCGCCTGAACCTCGCGACACCGGAGCAGGGTCAACGACCTCAGAGAGTGTACAAGCTGTTGATTTGTTCACGACTACCCAGCAAATGCAAGGGGACCAGGAGACGCAGACGGCCGCCGGTTCTTCAACGGCGCAAGTGAGCGCGAGCTCGTTGGAGGGAGTCAAGTTGGAGGGTAGTGGTGAGGAAGGTGCAGAGACCAAGTTGAGTAGTCTTGGTATAGATTTGGACGAGCTGGGTATGGCGAATGGTGGTGATTTTGGTTTGGGAATGGATGTGGATATGTTGAATGGGAACCTCTTTGAGGAAAACGCCACGATAGATTCACCTTCGGGAGGATTCACGGCGACGTGGTTGGATGATTACACCACTAGTTTATTGGAGGGCTTTGCCCCTCCGACAGTGACGGCTCTACAACTGGATAGCAGCGCCACGCCCCGTGAGGCGA
The DNA here is from genome assembly GCA_024721195.1 of Marasmius sp. AFHP31. Lineage (NCBI taxonomy): Eukaryota > Fungi > Basidiomycota > Agaricomycetes > Agaricales > Marasmiaceae > Marasmius > Marasmius sp. AFHP31. Next base: position 16,409 of record JANHQD010001295.1, read on the forward strand.
CCGCGTCTTCTTGGGAGTCTCTTGAGGCTTCCTTGAGCGTAGGCGTTGGGGTGTTTTGAGCGCGCATCCGGTTCGTATGACTGCCTTCGATGGTGGTGGACCACGTATTCGCTGGTCGATGACGGACGGAAGTAGAAAATCTGGGACACATTGGCGTTTTTTTTGGAGTTATCATTATTTCCCTTCTACATTTCTCTCTCTGGATCTCTTGTACCAAAATTCTCTCACCGTAGAGCCCTACTCACTTCATCTATTCTCATATCGTACACTCTTCGACTATACATCTCTGTCTCTTTTCTTGTCTCTTTCTCTCTCTCCGTTTCTCTCTCTATTTATCGAAACACCTTCACTACGATACCGGTTTACTTTCTCGACACATTCCCTGCCCTATATCCCCTTACATCCGCCTTTCGGTCTTCGACTTGGCCTGGCGCGTTCGTTTTCTGTCCTTCCTGCCTGTCCAGCGAGTCTCGATTGATTAGCTCCTGCCTACGGGCGGTGAGCGCTCGAGTACCTTGTTGGATGGGTGGATGCGATGGGGAATGTCCACGCTCGTCCTTGTTGCAGACCGATTTACTTCACCTACCATACTTACGTTGGGAACTTGAACAGAAATAAAGCGGTATTCGTTGTTGATGGTCAAATATCTGCATGAGAATTCCTCGGAGTACGCGATAATGCCAAGTCGTTGAAGCTGGCTTGCGACGCGAAGTCTTGTCAGAGACCACAACCTTGACCTCGCTGCCCGTCGATGTTGACGTCTTTGTCGTTAGACGTGTAACGGCTCCGAAGGTGGTAAACCTGTGATAGTCCCATTCTGACTGCATATCCGCGGAGTTCACATGAAGAGCTATGGGTCCCGGTCAATCGTAATCGCAGTCAACAAGCGTCCCACCTGTCCTGTCTACGTCGAAGTCGTTGCTGTTCTCGAGGCTCTGAGTCTCTTGACTTCATATTGACCTCATAACTCGTTCACTTGACCACATACGATGACGACCACCAAGATACAATTCTGGGAGGTTACCGACCTGGAGAGAGTCAGAGAACGCGTCACCGAAAGAATTTTCAGTCAAAAATTTGATCAGTGCGCACTCTCTACGTAGCATTCTCGAAGCCCTCTACTAAACATTATTCCGATTTACAGAGTGAATTGGAATTAGGATTAGTTGGAAGCAGACTACGCCGTCAAATTTACTTCGAAGGTTTTCGACGCCCTCAGAGCCCTAAGCATAGGTGCCCTCAACGTCTCTTGATGGCGTTCTTGATGCGGCGTTTTTTTTTTCAAGGCAAGGTGAGAGAATAGAATGATGTTGGACCGGGACGCGCACTCATGAACTTAGAAAAGAAACCGGCAACGCTCTGATTAGCCCACACCCGTATCTAGAAGAAGTCTGGTTTTGTGCCGCTGAAATGCTGGCTGTGAACTCTAGAGTCTGGGGCTGGACCTGCGGGGAAAAGAGGGACAGAGAGTAATGAGTAAGCGAGGGAGTCTAAGCAGGGCCGGCGAGGGTCCTGTGCTGCTCTTTTCTCATTTCTCTGCGGCTCGTCATGGTCATGGCAGTTCAACGTCGGCTTGGGCCTGGTTGGCTATTCTCCGCCAGAATGTCTTGCTGAGTATTCAACAGCTCAGAGTCAAAGCCACTCGGAGTTTCTTCCACAAGCAATACTTTACATGCACCTTTGACAGCAGAAATCCTCATCAAATTCACTCACGGGCGAATCTAGCCTAAAAAGGCTTATAAAACCCTTCAAGATGGTGTACACGGGAGAAGACCTTGTCACGGCGCTCACAAAATTGCATGGCCATTGTCGACTTTGTCTGGATCTCTTATGCTTGTCTTACTTCCTGTCCTCGCGATTATCACGCCTTTCTAATTCGGAAAAACTGCCTATGGGTGCTAGGTTGACCGCGTTTACCCTAAAGCCCAGATGGTTTTCCCGTCGGCGACGAGCTCAACATCTCAAGAGTTGGGATTGGCCCGGGACAAACTGACGAGCTGGGACGAGCGGTGGAATTAAGCAGCCCTGATCACAATCAACAAACGCCGAATCGTAGTGGGGCGACTCCTCTCCACTGACTCTGCCAATGGCAATGCGTTCATTTTCGGCATATCGTTGTTCGTACTGTGCTCGCTGAAGCGGTGCTTGAGTCCCTCTGACCGGTGGGCCATCTCATCAGTAGATCTGATTCTACCTTCTGCCACCCTTATAATCTAGGGCGGCGTAGCCGTGATCGCATCCCCCGAGATGGGTCCCGTCTCGGACACCGTCGTCTTTGGATATAGCAGTCTAGATTGCCAGCGATGGCACACTCGATCAACCACGCCATACCCATCAACTCGAGAAGCACGAAAATTTGAAGGCATCGTACAGATCTTTCCGAGTCTCTTGGTTTGTGTATTGACTGAGAGAGCCTGAGGGCGATTCAATGAGATGAGGAGGTCACGAAGAGGAAAAGAGTCGACGTCAAGGTAGTCTTGTACGGTGGCGCAGCGCGTTGTTGAGCGACCCAAAAAAGAAAATGAGAAAATTTTCCCACCTCGATGATTCACGGACGAACACTACCAACTAACGCTCAAGACGATACGTTGGTAGTCCCGTCTATACAGTCTGTTACAGAAACGTGGTTCCTTGAGCGACCCAAAGAAGACGAGAAAATTTTCTCACCTTTATGATTCATGGACGAACACTACCGACCAACGCTCAAGACGAACATGTTGGTAATCCTGTCTATACAGTCTGTTACGGAAACGTGGTTCCGACGAGCGACCCAAAAAGGACAAGAAGATTTTCTCACCTCTATGATTCACGGACGAACACTACCGACTAACGCTCAAGACGATATGTTGGTAGTCCTGTCTATACAGTCTCTTACGGAAACGTGGTTCCTTGAGCGACCTAAAGAAGATGAGAAAAATTTCCCACTTCTATGATTTACGGACAAACCGACTAGCGATCAAGACGATAGTAGTCCCGTCTACCCGTCTACCCCTGTAATTTTGCGGAGTCCTGACGTAAGTGGATGGATCTTGGATATTGAGAATTCGCACGCCATCCGCCTTTGGCATATGTCGGTCGCTCCGTTAGTCTCTCTTTGCCTCGTTTCTGAGGCTGGGGACGGCCTTTCTCTCATATCTATACAACCTCATTCATTTGCGATAGAAAGTGACTAAGTTCGTTGGGATATATATACCGTTGCATCGCAAATTGTACCGTATCCATCTCCTTCAACGCCCTCTCAGAGAATGACCAGACGAACTCAGGCCCCAAGAATGGGGTCGCCTCCCGGCGCCAGTATGATCGCACCGCGGGGATTTCGACCCGCTGCATGTATCAGGTGTAATAAACGCAAGGTCAAGGTGAGTTAAACTACCTACTAGTAGAGACATAGTCCACAGACTAATTTGCAGAAACAAGTGCGAGTTGGCTCGTACGGGGGAGGCTGCTCGGTGTAAACGATGTCTGCTGGCTGGCGCAGACTGCACATGGCTGGAGTTTGGCAATTCGCCAACTGGCACGAATACTGCTCATGGTCCCCAGGCATCCAAACCTGCTTCTCACTTTCAACTTTCCTCCGGAAACCTGGCAGGCTCGGCCACAGTGCAGGCTTCATATCCACCGTCTACCAACTACTCACACTCTATGAGCCGTCAAGCCAACGCTTGGCCCAGCACTCCTTCTCGGTCGCTGGCCCCTCGTGCAGGACATGATGGCCCAGGAGTCGGTGGTCGGGGCAACACAATGCAGATTCCAAATCATATCTCTCCGGCTGCACGTCCTCTCTTCAGACGCGGAGACTTAGTTCCTATCGAATCAAAGTTCGTCTTCTTTGCCACTCCTGCATTTGCGATTCATATTCAAACCCTTACCTCCATGGGTTTTCTTAGGGGTGGACCTTTCATTGTCTGTAATGGATACCGAAGTGATGGGTGCTTCTGTGGGCGTCACACCGCATGACAGCAATAGGGTGTAGTCATAGCTTGAGTGCGATGTTGAAGTAGGAAGGACCTGTTTTGAGTTGAAGTACGAGTAATATTCGCTTAGAAGGATCTAGTGTCGCGGCGCTCGTCATATATTAATCCTGTTATTGGTTTTTTTGTGCTCCTGTTCACTGCGTCTTTCTCATAATAACGAACATTTACCATGCCCACCCATTACAATCAGCTTGTCCGTTACGCGACTTGAACGTTAAGTCTAACATAGAATCTAATTTTTGAGGTATCAGCCTCCAATCTCGAGGGGTCTTCTATCGTGACAGGCTCAGGAATCAATCGTCGGTAAGTTTTCAATACATTGGAACGACAGTACTCCCTGCCACAGATCTAAGGTACAAACGTAAGTCTACAAGTGTAAGCTATTACAAGGTATGTAGTTTCGTCTTAAGTAGAAATAAAATTACTTGATACAAGGTCCCCTTTAACCAGCCGTGTTTGATGCTTTCCTCGATTTTGGACCCCCAGTCTTGAATGAAGTTGAAGCGGAACCGCCAGATGGCCCTGGCTGAGCCGGTCCATTGTTGTTGAGTCCAGATCCTCCCTGACCGGATTTCCCCTTCGATTTCCTCTGGGGCTTCCTACCACCACCTTTCGCCGTCTCCTTTCTGGACCGCTCCTCACCCAACCGCAATTCCTCAGCCTCCAACCTCACTCGTTCCTCTTCGGCCTGCCACCACCGCATAAACTCTTCCTCCTGCCTCTTATCCTGCTCCTCTTTCTGGATGTCGACGAGAGATCGTTTATCCTTCTCGCTCGCTGCGCCTTGCTCCAACTCGAGCTGTTGAATCGCGACAAAGGACATCCCAGTTGTGACTGGCGCTGTTTGCTGTTTGGGAGCAGCTACCCAAGCCTTCGCGTTATTTGAAGAGGTTCGACGAGGTATGCTTGGGCTGTTCGACTTTGGGGTGGTCACCCTGGCAGGAGTGAATACGGGGCCAAGACCGGGTTGGGTGGGCTGTGAAGGTTTAGGAGGTGTCGCGGGCATCTGTTGCGATGGTCGACGGGGGATATCCTTGGGAGGAACGGGGGCTTGCGCTAAGGTAGAACCTCCTTTACTTGGCAAATTCGTCGCAGGTGGTTTCGGTGAGTCCGAAGTCAATGAGTGTCGGGGCGGAGCCGGGGTTGCTTTCCAAGGAGATCCTCCGGAACGAGGCGAACTAGATGATTTACCGAGCGGCGAGTCGAAAATGGTCGAAACATCTCGTTGCGATGACCCGGAAGGTCGTTTAAGGCTACCGAATGGACTTTCTTCTGTTGTTTGTCCAACACTTGCATGAGTGGGATTCGGAGATCGCTGTGCTTGCAGCGAACTGGCTTCCTGAGCTAGAAGTGCTCGCATATCAACGCTGCAACTCTTGATTAGTGACCAAGAGGAGGCTCAGAAATGATCAGCGACTCACCGAGGTACAGAGGGAGCCTTCCAAGCTGGCACCGAAGTAGCAGAAGATCGAGTATGTAGTGCTGAACTCGTCGCAGAGAGTGAAGCAGGACCGATATCCAAACCATCCATATCAAATATATCATCACCGCCAGTAGCCTCTTGCCTGGGAGAGTGTCCTTTCAATAAGGGACTTCTCTCGACTATTGCGACATCCTTCCCCTTCGCTTTGCTGGTCGAAAACAAGGGCATAATGGAGGGTGACGGAGGCGATAGCTTACTCGCCTGTGAAACCCGCTTCTCCCGAGCTCTCTTCTGCGTTGCGACACTCGGCACGATTATGGTGGGTATATCCTCTTGCATGAGCCAATCCTTCCATTTCTCCATGAGACCAGTCGAGTTGCCACCTCCACGGATGAATTGGGCTTTCTCCTCCTGTTTTGAACGAACATATACGGATAGTTGTTTGACAACCGATGGAGCCAGTGCTTCAAGCATCTTGTTCTCCAAAAATGTTTCCAGATCGGCAGCAATGTATCCTTGAACGGAGGCGACGAGGGGCTGTATGTTGTAGTGGGTCGCCTCGGTGAGAATATAGCAGGCATTAGACGTATGGAGGAATTTAAGGACCATTTGCGAGGTAATGAGAATAAGCGGAGAGAGCAGCAATTCGTTCTAGGACTACGTTAGCCTTGAAGTTCTCGCGAGGAAGGGTGAAAGGCTTACAGCTACGCTGATCACCTCGAATAGAAACTCCAGAACGGCGTCTACTGAATCAGCGAAACCTTTTGCCAACAATTAGCAAGGCAGTAGATGGTCCAGGACACGGGAACTCACCGAGCGTTCCAAATAGATTCTCGGTCTCTCCGCAACACAACCACTTCAACACATACTCCATAACTCCCCATCGAACATGCTTCAGGTCCACGCTTAGGCGCCTATCACCTCCCCAGCGGTTCCTCGTCCATAAATCCTCCCCTAGAAATGCGTCGAAAAATTCCGATCGCGCCCTCAATATAGTCGAATGCAGGAAAACCTCCTTGGATTCAGAAAGAGCAAGGACAACATCAGGCCTGGTGATCTCGTTCGTCTTCCCGTCTTGAGCCTCTCGATAAACGGATGCTAAGTCCCTCTTCAGAGTGGGAACGACCTGTCGCTTGACAACACTCTCCATCGCCTGTAGCATTTCCGGAAGCTCAAGCAAACGGCCCAGTGCCTGCAGCTCCAATTTGATCTGCGAACCAACCGTAGGACTGAGGTTGAGCTCATGAACAATGGCAATCATGTACTTTTCGTCCTTGTCGCCAACCCTTCTGCTGGAGAGGCCTAGACCTACGGAAGACACTCGTCGATCCCAAGTGCTCACCAAGTTATCCGTGTATAGGTACTCAAGAAGTACGAGCACTGTTAAGGGATGAAATCCGGCGAAAGCTAAAGCCGAGGTCGAGGGGACAATATGTATAGATCGGTCCCCATCTCGAATTGTTGTTGATGAAGAAAGGAGTGAGCACAAGGCTTTCGAGCGCGTTCCGAGTACGAGCCGATGAGCGGGGATCTCGACCTGCTCCCTCGTGAGCTTTCCTGTCTTCTTGCCTTTCGCCTTTGTAGTTTTGGCCAAGCGAACGGCGATCACAATGTCAGCACCATAAGGTAAGGTGTCTCCCCAAACGCCCTCCACATCACGTCTCGTGTCAGCGAGGTTCACGAGGAGAGAGCACATCTGTGAGAGAGACGCGATATCTCGGTCGACTGCCTCATCCTCGTCGAGATCGTCCTCGTCGTCCTTGTCCTCCTTTGTCTCTCCACCGAGTACGACATTCAAGTCAACGACATCGGGAGAAACGATTTCTGCACCTCCCTGTGATGCTGCTGCATCCGGAGTGAAGAAACTGAATGGCTCACAAATCTCCAACCGTTCCTTGTCAAGCGGCGAGAGAACTGGTTTCGTCCACATCCATGGTCTGATCTGGGCCATGTCCTCCGTGAGCTCCCATCCTTTCCTGTCGTCATCTGGGTCCATCATCTCTCCAGTAATACGAGGATGCACGATATCCGGTACAGAAGCGTCGACCCTGATAGCACCGAAAGCCCCAGTGCTACTAGCACACACACTGACGACTCGTTGTAGGAAAGGAACCCGAGAGAACTTGTTCGATTTTCCTCCACCTCCCGAGCTGGCGTTGCCAGCCGCCTTCGAGACTCTCGATAGACTAGCCAAGGTGGCTTGATCAGAAGGGGAGACAGAGAGTCCACTGCTGAGCACTGAAACGATAGCGCTTGCCGACGTACTGCCGGTCGCAGAGGACCTGGAACGAACATAAACATGGCCCGAAACCGTGCAGACCACTAATGCGCCGTCTGATCCGATAGCGACATCCTTGAGCAAATGTCAATCGATTTACCGGTTTGAAGCAGATATACAAACATACCTTGACCGCGCCAATCAACCCTCTCTTCAAGGCCCAGACCCTCTGAGGTTTGAAGAGTTTACCCATAACCAACGATCCACCACTACCAGATGTACCATCAACGTCCAGCATATCGGTCGTACTCGAGCTACTGGATCCAAAGACGCCAATAGGTGGGACACCGGGTGCTCCAAACACAAACACCTCCCCTCCCTCAGACACACAAGCAAAGTTGACGGTGGCCGGGGAATTTGCATTATCGACTTGCATCATCGACGATAGCCCTGAAGACGATGAAAGATTTGAATTCGACGACGAAGCTTGCGTAGTCAGGGCCGACGCAGAGAATGGCGTTGGCTTGTCGTCAGAGCAAACAATCTTGGTTATCCGGGTCGAACGCATCGCCTGTGGTGGTCGATATCGTACCATCGAGGACGCGAAAGTATGTGTCGGGAAGCTGTCCGACCAACATTAGCTCTCGATCACTGAAGGATGAGTGATTGAATGTACTTTATACGCGCAACCCTATCACCCCAGAAAATAAGGACGTCCCCTTTGCTCGAACCTCCAAGGACGCAAGCCATAGCGCTCTCCGTCATCGCGACCTGTACCACTGGCTTCGTGATTTTGGTGACCTTACGCGGAAGAACCTGGGGCCGATAATAATCAATCACACGCCAGGTCATGAAGGACGTGAGCAGAATCTACCTGAATCTGAGATCCGCTCCCCACCCTATCATAACCTAATTGTCCACCATTCAGCCCCCAAGTATACAGATTGCTCTCCCCACTCGCATCCCCCTTGACCCAGCATGCACTGGCCCCTTTAGATGCGGCAATCCCAACCACAAACTCCTTCTTCAAGGCGCCGTAGATTCTCCTCGGGGAAAGTTGAATCTGCTCCCCGCTGCCGCTCGTTGTCGTGGTGGACTCGGGGTCGTTGTCGCCAGATTCGACAACGTATCCCAGTTGTGCGAACCGATTCAATCCCCAGGAGTAGACCTCGCCAACATCTGTGAGTGCGAGGGTATGGTCTTGCCCTAGCGCAACAGATGTGACCTTCGATTTGCCAGTCCCCGTTCCACCCGTATAATTCTCGGAGGCGGCCACCGAGAATTTACTACGATCCCTTGCAGAGGCATTTCTGGAGATGATCGGTGCAGGGGAAGTTGCCGCAATAGGGACAGGTTTCAATGTGTACTGAGTATGCTGAGTGTTGCCTAGTCGACCCCCAGAGCCAAATCCGCACAACGAGAGGATGTTTGTCGAAGTCGTGTTTCCGGATGGTGACGAAGATATCACAGCTGCGATTGGCATTAAAATGATAAGAACCAAACGAACACGTCAGACAGGAGTTTGGGTTACGCACCAGTATGTAACTTTCCCATTTCGACCTCCCTAAGCTTTGCGCGGGCAAATCGAGCTTCAACGTTGATATCGTCTTGCGTCAATTCTGCTTTAGGAGGGAAAACTTGATCGGGAAATGCACGGTCGGATGAGTCTCCATGAGCGAGGAGGGCATTTCTGTGAAGCAGGTAATCGACGTTCAGCCAATCGGTCGAACTGCAATAAACATCAGAACGCACCTGTTAGCACCCCAAGAGTATAGTTCGCCTCCCCCACTGTCAGAAGATAACGCATTCGACTCCGGTTTAGTTCCTTCCACCGTCGAGTTGTACAAATCGAACGCAGTGAAGCCTTCTAAATCCTTGATGGATGGGTCGGTCGTAGGATGCTGAAGTAACAACAGACTATCAGGAGAAAATCAAACTTGGTCACGACCGTTCTGACGAGGAAAAGTTGACAACTTACGCGACCCCCAAATTCCCCACGTACATTGCTCGATGTAGGGGTGTCCATTGGCTCTCCCCATCCAATGTGTTGACATTGATCCCAGGGCATTTGAGTAGAAGCCTCACATACTCGACACTCGAGGCCTCAGTCGAGCTACACGCCAGATGTAGCACCGTTCTCCCAAAGCTATCCCGAGAATTCACATCCAAGATATCTCCACGTTCGGAGTGCAAGTGAGACGACTTGCTCTTCAAAGACCTGCTAGGGCTTGCCGATACCGAGATCGGCTGGTATTGATCATCACCATTGGCGATGCCAGAGAGCAGACGCCTAAAGGCCTGCAGATTCCGGAGGTGGAAATGGACATGGAGCAAGCTCATGCAGCGATTAAGAAGCGCCTAGGTGTACTCTCGACGAAGAAAGAATAGAATTCTTCTTTGTCAAGTACGCCTGACTTGAGGGTTGTCTTCGAAGTCTGAAGACGAGGAGTGAAGAACGCTGAAGGCAGTCAAGGAGCACAAAATCCGGATTATGATATGCACCGAGTCTCTCAGAGTCATACGCACCTCCGCTCCGTCCAATCCGGTTCCTCAATTTAGTAGACACGTGGGTAGATAAGATTATCAGCTGGCAGATAAAGCGCACGTTCAGCTTGAAGCTTCACTCTATTCCACTTGTACTGGCCACAAGAGCCGACCTCGAGAACGTTGATCGGTATCCATCTCCACCGGAATCCGAGCTTAGAAGAGTGCTCACGGAGGTTGAGCTAAGCATTCTGTTCCCATTTCTACGACCGTATATCAATTTCAGATGATTGAGGGCTATTACTCACCTTTCCATAGTCATACGCCCCTCATGTGTTGGCGCTGCGAACAGGAAGTCCTTTCCATCAAATTCGGATTAAACACCGTACAAGAGGGCTTCCTTGCATTGCTCTGCTTCGTTAACGCTGTCGTCGGCACTCATGTCCACTACGTTCAGCCGGTCCCCCTCGCCAGATCTTTCATATGTCAAGTATCTTGTCTAGTTCTTCTATGTGCCAATGCATTTCTACGACTTCGGTTTGACAACCAAGATACAGCCCCACGTGGCCATCATCTTTCAGTCTGCTGCACTTTGGGGTCAGTAAAAACCTCTCCCTCAAACATCTCGGGATCACTCACGATCTTCTTTGTCAAATAGCCTTGATGTGTTTCCATCTCTTCGAAGGCAGCGAGACAAGTCTTCTATAGGCTTTTCTACTACCTTCAGTTCTATCCTTCGGCTAGATGTCGGCTTTGCTGTTTTTCGTGCACGGAACGCTTGAAATATACTGGACAGTCGCTCGTACTGCAGACCTTTGGCTTTGGATGAAACACCGACTGGACGAACCAGGCTACGTGTTAATTGGAGTCGGCTTCGATCCGTTCAAAGGTTCCTTGCTCTGCTTGGCTTTGCAACTCTCATCCTCATGGTACACAAAAATTGCGTCCAACCAGTGCTCTTCAAGGACGGCGCTTCTGGTACGGTACGGCCGAGTTCCTCTATGTGTCATTGCATTTCGACGGGCTTGGCTGGAGATGTAGAACGGAGCCTGCACAGACTATCTCGTTCCAATGCATGGCACTCTGGGGCTTTTCGTGAACACAGTGGCGTGAGGCTTACTGACAACCATTTTGTAGACAGTTTTGATGGTAATTAGCCCAGCCACGGGGAACGAAACGAGTGTCATACGCACTATCCTGTTACCTCCCATCATGTCTTTTGTCACCATGTCGTCCTTGCTCTTCTTCCTGCACGGGACACTTGCAACCTGGCTACTCTCGTAGACCGATTGGGAAGTCGATCAAGTTGGCTATGCCTTCTTCTGAATATGCGAAACTCGCCCGGGCACGGGGTCGAGTTTTGAACTGGATATTGAAATGGCTGCCTCCCCGTCTACCTGGCAGGCGGGCCTTTCGAACAATACCTCGGTAAACATATTTCTGTATCGTTTAACTGGACCAAATATTGGTGTCAAGTATCATGTTGAGATATCGTGTTACTACTTGCATGTAATCCCAAGTTGAATCTCCACCGCTTTTTTCCTGCCGAGTGGCACTGTTCGTTGAGGACTCGGCAAAGATCATCGACCACCAATTTGGATGTTCTGATCTCAAGATCACCCGCATGGGTACAGGCGGGGCACCTTGAAGAACTACCTAGATATTTCGTCATTCCACAGAGAGCGTTAGTTGCGGAGCCCCTCAGCTCGAGACTACGAGGCAGTCAGTCTCGCGGAGGCTCACAAAGGCAGCAAGACGTATGGCCGACTTCCAGCTTCGCCTCGACCGATCGATGACGAACCAGCTGAATCGATTTCCCTTCCTTCAGGCTGTCGGGTCGTAGCCAAACGTAGTAAAGCCATTTCGCATCCGATACCTGGTTCGAGCGCACGTTCAGCTCTACTGTAGTGCGCTCTTTAACACAGTCAAGCAAGTTCAACGTTCATCGGTATCCACTCCGAATCACGAGAGTCCGAGCTCGCGTGCGTGCCCATAGGAGTTTCCAAGAGAAAGAAAATATTGCAATAGAACACGTAGAAACATACAATTCCTTTCATCTTTAAGACTTCATGGCGGTATCCTCGTCCTTCTTCGCAAGACCTTCCTTCTCTAGCAACGCATCAATCTCATCGGGCCTGTATATCTTCGCCTTTGGCTGTTTTGTCTCCGGATCCAGGGTCAGCACCGCGAACTCGACTGAAATCCACAACCGAGGAAAATCAGCATCTTGAAGGATGGGAAAACGTTCTGAAAACTCACGCTTCTCACTCCCTAACGTCGTGCTATCCATTGTCTTACTCATCGTCTTCAGTACCAGACTAATCGCGGCCTTAACCTCGATATCGTCTTTGTACTCTTGCTTCAACAGACTCTGCGCAGTACCGTTGTTAGCACCTATGCATGTCGCTTTCCAGCCTGAGTAGTTTCCGGAAGGATCTGAGTGGTAGAGCTGGAACTGGTGGTGTGTGTCGTAACCGGCATAGAGGAGCGATACACCGAATGGGCGAAGACCTGCGAACGAGTGAAGGAGGTTGAGATATCGGGTTATTGTGGTCCTCATTTGAGATGATAGGGAGCGTACCTCCGTACTGCGTGTAGCCCTGTTTCAAATCACATAGTCTCTGCGCAAGTAGCTCCACGGGTATATCTTCGTTGTACGACAAAAGGTGTTGTTGTGCGGCCGATCGTGCATAGTTGATCAAGGAGTTTGCATCTGCTGTCAGTCCTGCTACTCCTCCAATGACATTGCTAGCAGAAAGGTATACATGTCAGTGGGTGATCAGCGGCTGAACGAGGCAACGCACGAGTTGAGCAGGTAGATCTTCTCTCCACTTCCTCCGTATCCTCCTTCCTTCACGTATGACAGATCCAGCAACTTTCCGGTCACTTTCTTCTCAGCGGCAAGGACAACTCCATCTTTTGCGAGAACTCCAAGAACCGTTCCCGCATGAGAGATTGCCTCCATGGCATATTCGACTATCGATGTCGGCAAGTTATAAGCTTCCTATTGAACCAGAGGCAGATGTCGACTCACTTTGGTAAAGACGGCCTATAATAGAGCAATATTAGGTATGTTTCTGTTTCGTGAGGGATAAAGAGCGCACCTTCTGGCGAGAAGATGGTTGTTCGACCTAGACAACATATCCAGGAGGCATCGTAAGAGATCGTTCATAGGGTAATCGTAAGACTGACTATCGTATCTTCGGGCCTGAGCAGAGATGAATCAGTACTTCGAATCGACAGAGTCAAGCTCACGCTTACCATAGTGGATAAAGGAGAACGATGAAAGGATGAAACTGCAAGAAGGTCGTCGACGCGTTCACTGATGCGTTACGCGTCGCCCTGCTCGGCAATTGCCGATCGCCCATTGCGCCTCGGTCTTCTGTCCCAAAAATTTCGCATATCTTTCGTCTCTTCCAACTAGTACTCGTTATTCAAAATACACTCTAATAGGTCTCTAAATTAATCTTTGTTGTCTATAGGTCCATCTTTGTCAACTCCTTCTTCACTTTCTCCAACTGTTCCTCGGTCGACATTTCTATGCTGACGGTAATAACCCCTTCCTCTCCCTCTGGATTCTCCAGTGTCTCGAGCTGACTATCCAGCATATGTGCCTTCATATAGTGTCCCTTTCTATTCGACATTCGCTCCCAAAGATCGTCCCTTTCCCCTTTCATGAACACGAAAACCGTCGGTAATTCATCCGGATCCGGAGCCTCCTCGCCCTCCGTCTCCTCAGTCTTGTTCGCAACCTTCCTCGTTCCCCTCAGTATGTCGCGGTAATACCGTTTCAACGAAGAGCAAGTAACGATAACACCATGAACCGCCTTCGCGTTCTGTATTTGTTGAGGTTCCTTCCGCTGGTCTTCCACCATCTTCACGGCTGATGTTCGGATTAATTCGAGCCATGGTTCGCGATCGGCGTCGTTCAGAGGGATACCGTTCGACATCTTATCGATGTTAGCCTTGGGGTGCATCTCGTCTCCTTCGATGTAAGGCAAGCGATAGATCTTTGAGAGGGCAGTTGCGAGGGTAGTTTTGCCTGTTCCGCTTACGCCCTACGGATTGATACTCGATGAGTTGAATGCAGCATGGAAAACATAGATGTAGGACAAAAGACCGAGGGAAAATTAAGAAGAAAATTCGTTCATAAATGAATGGGTGTTCCATCCGAAATCTCGGGAGTTGGGACTCACCATTACTATGATGAGCACAGGTTTCTTCTGACTAGCTCGAGGTTGAGATTGATCTTCAGACATTCTAATCCTTGAGATGAGTCTGGGGTGAAGGCCGGTGTGTGTATCGGAAAGTAGAGATAGAAGTTACAGTAGGAATGCTGGGCTTGGGGATTCTCGACACCGTTTTCGCTACGGAGGAGGCATCCGGCGATTCGGTCCGAGAACGGCCCTTTATTTCTCCGCCTCACTCAAGTACATACCCGAAATTCCGAATTCATTTCGTTCTCTGCGATTGCTTGAAGTCGACGCTGTGGGCTTGAATCAAGCTACGACTTACTTGGTGGTCAGTTGCATGAGTGGCTGCGGAGGTACTGCTGTCGAGTTTGGCAGTCGTTCCTCGGATTTAGCCTGATATGTCTGAAGGTCCTCTATAATAGGTACTCGGCGACGTCGTCTTGGCCTCAGTTGCTTCGAACTGATACAGTAACTCCACACTCACGTTGAGTGGACACCTCAACCAAAACGTATACCTGCGACAGCATGATGAACAGAGGTTATACGCGAGAGAAAATTACACTGGAGTTGTGCAGCAAATGCGTTCTCTCTCATCATCGTGATCCCGGTATGCGTACCTAGTATGTAGGCGTCAATCTGATCCTTAGCATACTTACCCAACCGCACGACGAGGCACGTTCTCCTCACTATTAAGCCACTGCTGATAGATAAAAAAAGATAGCAAATGGTGCTATTACAACAACAACCAAGTTCAGAGCTAAAAATACGCACAAATATGAACACCACAATCGAAATGGATGGAAAAAGAAGGAAGGAAAGGTGTGTGGGGGGAAAAGTAAAGGATACAGAAAGTCCCATGTAACTGGAAATAACATTGCAAAGAGGAGACAGATCGAGAGAGAAAGGGAGTAAGGGAGTGTGTGGGGCGAAATTTTGAGTAGAAACAACAGACAAGTATGCAAAGTTCCAAATAGAAAAGTGTGAAAATGTGGAAGAAAGTGGAAGGGGATGCTGTATACCACGAATGATGTGGCGTGAGGGGTGTGGTGTGGTGTGTTGTATGGAGTGCGCACGAACGATGAGGCTGTCTGTAAAAATAAGTGTGGCAACAGAAACGATAGCACAAAGTACCACAGCAAAGCTCTACAATAAAAGCAATAAAAAGCAAAGATATTAGGACGAAGATAGCATATATAGTGGTGCCGATTTTTGAAAGCGGGAAAGGTATTGGAAAATTGCTAGGGAGAGAAAAAACGTGGATCCGTGGATACGTATACATTGTCTGTCCGTCGGCGGACAGTAATTCTGAAGTTAACCGGTTCCTCTGAATAGATTTTGATAACACAAGCATGATAGATGTCGACGTCGATAATGAAGCGGTGGACCCGGGACGGGGATGAGAAAAATCTGGTGGATCCGCCAGGGACATGGGAATATAGATGGGTGGAGACCTTCCACTTGGAAGGGAGTCGAGTTGTTAATGATGACGAGGAGCCATGATGGAGGGGGAGCAGGCCCAGGAACTGGGACTGTAATGAAATGATGGCACGTGAAACGTCGACTAGGACTGTTCCATGGGGTGGCAGGGAGGATGTCGACGACCGATGGTGCGCATGTGGATGGGTGTCGTCGGAATAGGTCTAGCCGGATACTCGACGTCGGGTGGCCTAGACTCTACGACGAATGACAGCGGGGACAGCGGGACGATGACGAGATAAACTCGCCGCCGTGATGAGTGATGGTCAGAATGGGTAGAATGAAGGCTGTTGAGATCGAGAAATAGGTAATTATAGTCTAGACGGCAAGACAGACAAGGGGCGCAGCAAAACTATGTGAGCGCACGCCGCTCATATGTTTAATAAACGTACAAGCCGCGTGGAGAGGTGAAAATAACGGAAGGAAGGGCGAGGGGAAGGGGTGAAGGGGAAGGTGAATCAACCACGGACACATGTTTTTTCGGAGTCCATGCTAATCATGCACCCTGCAGATTGCAGATTAACGTTGGAACGTTGGCCGCTGAGATGTTACCGCAGTGTGGGTGTGCACGCTTCGCGATAACCCGCGCCACACACACTCTCCGAAGATCACCATACGCTGTTCCATGCTCTAAGCAGTGGTGGTCCACACCGAAGCACTGGACGACATCATCGTCATAGTCGGCGACCTTGGTATGTCCTGGGGAGGAGGTCGTTCCGGCAAGTGTATTGTCTGGGTATGTGTGTCCTGTAGCTGTTGTGCAATTGAAGCAATCGTCGCAGTTGGCTCGGGTGGAGCAGATACCAACGGCTCGCTCGTAAAGTCGATCGTGTTGTACGCCGGTGGGGGACTATCTACTCCCAATATCGAGTCTCTGTCCCTGCTGGTAGACGGGTGTGGTCCGCCATGCCCACGACCGCCAGATAAGGATAACCAGTCTGCTAAGTCCCCGAAGGATCTTTTTGGATAGTGTCGCGCCGACGTGTGGTGTGTGGAAGTAGGTGTAGGGGGCAAAGTCCTAGGAGCCGTTGAGTACGAGTACTGCGAACTCCGCTTGCTATGACTACTCTCCCGATAGCGGGAGTTGAGCGGCCTCCCGGAGCTTTGGCTATGCCTTAAGCCATGTGCAGGCCCCGGTCGAGGTTCGAGAGGACTCGCGGGCGGGGGAACAGGAAGAGTCCTAAGAGGGGTAGAAGGCAGAAGGAACGACGAGTCATACGAGGGCCGTCTATTCCCATAGTCCGAGACAGGCGATACCGCTACCGGACTGGAAGGCGAGCGCGATAACGTTGAGTCTGCCGTTCGAGGTCTCGGCGTCGACTGAGATCTATGAGATGCCGGCGGCCTGGGTAACTCCCTGAACCTCCTTGAAGGCTGCCCTTGTACGATAGGGCTCGGAATTGGACTCGAGGCAGCGGACCGATACTGTTCGGGAATCCTCGGTACGGGCGGCACGTTGAATTCGTTATAGAATAACGGATCGAGATACGTGTGAGTTGGCGCTGTGGAGGTCGTGAGTGGGTAGAAGACTGATTCTGCGGAGGGGCTGGGGGGTTGAGAGGGTTCTGGTTGAAGGGGTCTGAAGACTTGGTGGTTTACACCGTCTTCGTCTCGTTCTTGTCCCCCTCTGCCTCGTTGTTCTTCTTCCTCTCCTGCCAAGTCTAGGCCTTGTTCGTCATCATCCCGTGCCACAAACTCGACGTCACTCTCACTCGTACATTCGTCGCTATCGAAATCGGAAAGTGAGAGGGAAGAGTCTGAGCTCCCGGTCGCGGGACGTAGCGACGGGTACAACGGTTTCCCAAACATGATCTTTGCCATCTGGCCCGCTGTAGTTGGCGTAGTCGGGGGTGGATAGTGATGATTGGACGAGCTAGCAGTCGTGCTCGTGGACATCCGTTTCGGGTACATCGGCTCCCCGTACAGGATCTTCCTCCACTGCATCGCGGACGTCGACGTTGATGGGGCTCTAGACGATGCGGGCGAGGTACTGGACTCTCCTTCTTGGTCGCCCTCGAACTTTCGAATGACCATCCACTCTTGTTGGTCTGTCACCAAAAAGAGGGCTGTGATAAGGAGATAGTCGAGGAGAAGGAGAGAAACACCACTGTGGACAGCCATGGGACGATTGTCATATTTATCGTGGAGAGTTTCGAACACAGTAAGCCGTGGAGTGTGAGAGTCAGACGCTGGGTCAAAGATAGCGATGGGGCCTTTCGCTGATGCCGCAACACACTTGAATAGCGCAAGTTAGTGTGGTGTAGTGGTACTACAAGGACAGCAATGCTCACCCAATATGCAGAACCGACCGCCCTCCACTTCAAATGATGAGAATAGCCAGGGATCGCGAACTTTCTTGGTGTGCTGTACACGAACGTCATTATGGACCACTGATTGAACGGTTAGCATACCAGGACACACCTCTGTGGCAGAAAGGCATCAAGACTCTTCCATCTTCCTCCCTTCATCTGCACCTGAACATCATCGCAAGACTTGCTCTTGCCCTTGTGCTTGGTGTGTTTATGGAGGTGCTTTGGCCACTTGATGGACGCCGTCTTGGTAGTTGTTCCCCAATCATCAGATCTAGAGACTTCTGTTACAGTTCCCTCTGTCTTGATCTTGTAGAGAGGAAAAGAAGAGCTGGAATCCTGGACGGTCGAGTCGAGGAAAGATGGGGAAGAGAGTGTAAGGGTCAGCAAAGGGTCGTTGTTGTGGGCCGGCTGCATATCATTAACGTCCGAAATATCTAGCCGGCGCAAATAGGGAAGGACAGCACTGGGAATGAGCGAGGAACGGGAGATCCTTGGTTCTGAGTGAACCTCTGAGAGAAAATGTGAGCGGGACCTTCGCAGGGGAACGTCAGACGAAGAGACAGAGGCTCTTGTCATGGTGGGGAATGGGTGGGGACGAAGGAGAGAGCGAGGGCAGTAATCTAATTGGACAATAACCTGATCAAATTGGGCACTGAATGGGACTAATAATCCATCACTGGGCCTGGGTGAACATGCTGAGCTAATACTCCATTCAAATCCGTCCCAATATCGCTGGCACAATTCTGGTACTGAATGATGCCGACATGTGCCTTTCCAGGCCATGGAATCTGCCATCTGATGGATCTCTGAGCACCTGAAAAACTTAAATATCTAGCGAGTATCTCGCCCTCATCAGTTCTCATCACTGGGAACACCAGCGCACTCACTTTAGCAAGTCTTATCAGCTATGTTCTCTTTTCCGGCTGCGACACGAGTCGCCCGCTCGTTTAGCGCGCGAACGACCCGCGAAGTCGACGCGGAGGACAAAAAAGTCAAAAAGTGAAAAAAATTCGATCGCGATTCGCCGGATACAGGCAGAAATTTCCCCACGGATAGTCCAAATACATCCAAACAACCTCCTTGCATCCAACCATCACCATCAACCACTCACTCAAAGTCACAATGTCCACCGACGCGACTGCTCCTACAGAAATGTAAGCTCTATGCACTCTCCTTTACTCTCCTTTAACGCCTCTTCATTGCAGCAAAAACACCGCTACTAATCCCGAAACAGTAGACGCGTCGGCTGAGTCCAAAGGCAAAGGGAAGGCCAAAGACACCACTGAGGATGTCTCCATGGACGACGACGACGATGACGACGACGATGATGAAGAAGATGAGGAGGAGGACGACAGCGACGAAGAGGTTCGTTTAGTTTCTTTTTTTCGACGCGTTTAATCCCCAATTTCACCAAAATACGCGCTCTTTATCCGTCTCTTTTCTCGTCTGACAACGCGACTTTTCTCTGAATTTAGGGAGGCGAAGACAGCCTCGAAGAGATAGACCCCAGTGTCATCGTAGGTCGCCGAACTCGTGGAAATAAAGTCGACTACACCTCTGCCGAGGCTCTCGCCAAAGCTGGATTGGAAAAGGCAGATGCCGAGGATGATGACGACGAAGACGCGAAAATGAAGGATTGAATGATATTATGAGTACCCTCTGGCTCTACCAGCAGAGTTTCGGACTTGGGTCACTACACCTGGATCTTCATTTACCCTTTTCCGTGACATCAAGCTCGTTCATTAATACCTCCCGAATCCGACTTCTTCGCTCACCTTACCCACGTACATCACCCGCTCCTGCGGCTCTAAACGTCGAATTAGCTTTCGTAACTCACATTTTCTCTTTCCCTCTGGTCTCCGTCTTCTTGGGCATCCCGGATACATTGGTATATGTACGTGTACGTGTACATCCATTATACCGCTGTACGAAATTCAGCGAAACGACAATGCAGTTGTATCCTATTCTTCGATTTCGAAGTTCCCTGCATGGTGTCA
Organism: Marasmius sp. AFHP31; assembly: GCA_024721195.1. Lineage (NCBI taxonomy): Eukaryota > Fungi > Basidiomycota > Agaricomycetes > Agaricales > Marasmiaceae > Marasmius > Marasmius sp. AFHP31. Next base: position 36,486 of record JANHQD010001295.1, read on the forward strand.
ATGTTTGCCATCTCTATCGCAACCCCCACATCGCTTCGTGAGTGTGAGCAGGTTGTGAGAAACATTCCCACGCGGTCTTTGTTTGAACACCGGACATCGGGTCCTCCTTCTCCTGACTCTGCTTCAGCTTGCTTCCTTGCTTCTTCATCAATGATCATGATGACGATTTGAATCAACTAGAACTCAGACTCACCAATCCAACTGCGCGGCTGCGGCTGCGGTACCGGCCTGGAAAGGCCGTTGAAGATTCCAACTTTGCCGACACTCGAACTTGACATTGTAATACACTTACCAGCGCTCCCTACAGACAGTCATCTCCGGTGGCAGGGGATCTGCGACGGTACAGGGTACCCATCGTCCGCCTAAACCTCTAAACGAGTCCGTGCGTCGAATACACAGCTACATAAATGGTCGAGATAAATCACGATCTTCGCCTCTCCCGAGTTGAACGACGTCGCCCGTACTCGGTTTTCTCGGATCGCTCCAATACTGAGTAAGTACAGGTAATGCTCTGTAAGGTGGGCCCCGATTACTGTATTCGTCGCCATGCTGAGCTGACAGTCTGAACGTTCGCAGACCGGTCCACTCGTAGGCGAAATTATTCGCTTGCAGCTCGGGAATTTTGCTTCAGCTCGACGGTCGGACTGATGGCAGATGCTCGTTCCCCCTTCCGGCGCGGCATGCGACGTGAATATATGGTCTAGTTCTGTGTATGTTCATCGTCATTTTCAACCTTATTTTTTGGACGTACAGCCTGTACTCAAGGTCGATATCAGGGCTGTGGTAGTCTGCACAAGTTCAAGCTTCCACTGCATCACATCGCATCGAACCCCTCTTGACGGTACTTTGTACTCTTACCGGAATCCAGTGCTCCTCTACGTTTATGTGTGTTTTCAAAATGATAGGTTCTCAACATCCCCGTCTTCACCTGGGGTCTTATTTAGGACTCCCTCGATCCTCTGTACATATCATCCTGTGACCAACTGCGACGAAACGCGAAATCTGGGGCCTCGACACCGATATCAACACGAGCATCCGGACCTTTGCGTGGAGTAGTTGTTGGGAACACAAGAGGTCATAAGACTCCGAGGTACGCCCTCCCACTCCTCCCTTCCACTTCTCCCTGCTGTTCCGAACTCCTTCTCCTGCGGAATCCGTATCAGTGCGAGGATCATCTCAGTGGGTGTCTTCCTTTTCCTGTACGGCTGGTGGAGCAATCCCGAGGTTCTCTCCTTTTGCGGATTCGCGGTATCTAGTTTATTAGCCACAGAGCGGGGCGACAGAGGAGTCAATGGGGTTTGCGTTCATAGACCACGAACCTGAGTCATTCGGTGCCCCTTGGAGTACGACCAACTCCCATCAAGGAACACCGTTTGGGCCTCTCATATCTCGGGCTGACTCCACCCATGATATAGATATGTCAATTACCAGTGAGACTAGTCTTTCCGTCCAAGCCTCACGGATAGTTAGTCCGCCCTTTCCCCGCGAAGTAAGTTCATCAGCCCTAGTACGCCATCACGCTAGCAAACGGAACTGATTGAAATTACTTACCATCGTAGGAATGTATGTGATGTACTACGGTGAGATGAGAATCTCATTTGATCATCCTATCCAGAGTCCTCCTGGCATTGGGTTACGCGGTCGAACGGCGATCACAACCCCCCAGATCCACGAACAATCTGCCAGTCTGACGACCCGCCAAGTCCGTTTTCCGTATCGCCGTTCCACCCCGCTCCGAGGCCCCCCACCTTACCTCCATCTCTATACTTAGAGAGAGGGTTGATACGCTGTTGAAATAAACGTGTTGGAATTTCCCAAGTTGCAACCAACCACAGGCGCTCCCACGCGTCTCGCCTCCGTTCAGCCGTTCAACCGTACTTGACGTGTTCATTTCACGGTCGACAGTACCGTCGGGTTGAGAGCCCAAAGTCTTGCCTTAACCTTGACATTCGGCTCCGTCTATCCGTCGAAATTGCAAATGTGGCTGTCTTCCAGTCATTTATGTTTTTTCTTCTTCATTATGAGGTGACTTGGTGTCGGTTCCTCACTAATCCCAGCGTCAAACGTTGAACGCCCCCTGCTAATTACCATAATTATTACGACCAGGCTGAAGACTTCCCACCGATTCGCTCGGGTCGCTGGAATAAGGAGGTCCGGTGTATTCGTGAACACGAGGAACCTTTTCGGTGCTGGCTGCCTTTCCGGCCCACAGGACCGTGTCTGGTGACTCGCAAGTCCTGTAATCCTCTCGGCGCGTGGCGTCATAATCAACGCCACGAATCAGGACTTATGTTTTCTGCTCACGTCTCAGGTCGGCATGCTATAACCCCCGCTCTACCAACTCGTCTCCTCTCGGATGACCATATCTCGACGCCCACACGTTCCCGGTCGATGTTACCTTCCGAGCCTCCGTGCGGCGGAGATCACGAGCAACACTGGATCAGAATACGTGATGCAAGTCCCGGCGTCATTTACATTCTCTATGCAAGTTTTTCCGCCGCCGAGCCGACTGCGTTCGTGTTTTTTCCCCCTTCAGTCGCCCATCTCTCGTACCGTGAAACTCCCGGAATAAGATACTGTACGTATTGTTCTTTCCTGTTCTCACCACTTCGTGCCGCCCATATGGTTACACAATTGAATGATGCTCTCAAAACACATGGTTATCGAGCTCCTACCGCCGAGGAACCTACTACAGCTGTCTTTTGTTTTTTTCGAATGTATTGAGGCTCACATGGTTCAACGCTGTTCTCGGGGTGCTTCCTCGACACGCGTTCATCGAGCTGACACCGGTGCTCCGCGACGAAGAGAACAACAGAGAGAAAAAATTCCACCTCATTGCATGTGGGCCACCATTAACCCAGAATTTTCAAGAAATTTCTCAAGATGTATCTCCTCATGGACTCACTCGTGGCATATTCAACAACAGATAATTGGTCCCCCATTCCGCTGGTTCCGTCGACTCAAGCTTTGACATACACGGCTTGAATTTCGCGGTATCTGTGAAGAAAGAATATGGAGTGTTCTTTGTCAGTCTCGAAACATGACAGCCGCGTGTAACAGGGTTTCGACGTGCGTATGCAAATCAAGATTCCCAGCGCCAGCCCGGATGTTATATATCGCCCTTTTGTGGCTTTTAGCTAGGATCCTCGTTAGTGTACTAGGATGAGTCCACTAGTAGGTACGTTACCATAGGAATAGGACATACGGACATGGTCCCACAACAGCAACTCGAGTTGGCAGGGCACTACATCAGGAACCCAACAGTCCGGTATACGTAGCTGCTGATGACTGGATTAAGTGGATTATCGCTCACCTACCCTACATATCAACTTGTCAAGGGGCTCTCGGGGCCTGTCAGCTGTATTAGTCCTGGCTCAGCAACAAAGCAACTTGCAGCCGGCCACTGTTCCTGAGGAAACACCGGGCTCTAGAGTCTATAAGTGCTCCTAGATGTGCCGAGCCTTTCTCGTGTTGAAGAAGTCGACAATGGTTCCGTCTCAGGAATGATGGATATCGACTATGTAAACTCATGGAAAGTACTGGGATTTTGGGAGTGACAAAGCAGAACATTGTGCTTCCTACATGGCTCGCGCTTATGAGCTCAGGGCTGTAGCCTCCGGAAGCTTCATGCTGTTGTATGAGACCCAATCGTGAGCCAAGAAGTGTTTTCCAAACGATTTAGTCTCGACGAACCCCCGGCACCCCAAGTAGAGATCCTTGGAAGGCGTAGACTCAGGTTTTTCAAGTAACCCTTGCTTCTGATTACAAGCACGAAGGTAAGTTTACATCGCTGGTCTATGGTATTTTTGAGCCTAAGACTGGACCGTGGCCAGAACATGCAGTATCGTATGGTGATGCTGTCTGGCTCCGGCGTCAAGGTGAGCGAGTTGAGGCGTGGGAAGCTCCGAAGTGGATGTCAACGATCCATCCCTTCACTCCATACGGCCAGTCAACTCGCAAGGGGAGGCGAGCAGGCTAGGCAAATGATTGTGCCTTGCGGATATGTACAGGGTACGGCAGAAAATTCATGCTCTCTTACAAGGATAATTGATACCAGCCTGGGAGGGAAGAAAGGAGGCGAGTCGGTATTCTTGGCTATTCGAATGTGTCGAGTTTATGTACCTGGCGGCAGTGGAAGGGTCTCCCGTGCGGTGGTCGTGAAAGCACTAGTGTCAAGCGGTCATGACGCTAATGACAATGCATGCGTTATCAGAGTTTCCCGAAGTTGGTAGGAGCTCGAGGACGCGTATTTGATATTCTTGAATCCATCTGGAATCGGATGGAAATAGGGCCCTGGGTGCTCGTCTTCGCCAGCTCTCGCGCTTGCTGCTTAAACATTTTCTTCGATCCGTTCAACCTCGTTCAAGACCGCGCCAGTGCTGTCAGAACGCAATTGGTATCATTATAGAGGAGGATACTTACGTTGAATAAAAGACCAGGTTGAGCACGCACCTATTCCGACTTCAGATTGTTCCTCAGCATCCTGATCGATATTACTATCTTCAGGTGAACTCTTTCCCTCATTTTCTGCTTGAGTTTCATTTGCGGTAGACCCAGGATGGTGCCATGACCGTAGCCCGGGCTGCAATGGTGGCGGTCCCAGATTGAGGGCTAAAAACAGCTGCACGGGTTGCCGACGCGTCCGAGGTTGGCGCGTGACCAGCCCGCCGGAGAAACCTAACCCTAGATGTTACCCAGCAACCAACAACAGTGGACGCGACTAGATGACGGTGAACGCCGTTGCTCAATCACCACCATCCTGAACTCACAAAGGGTCTTCGATCCCAAATGAGTTTTCACGGACTTCCCTTTGGTACATAAAGCACTAATGTTTGCTCTTCTAGTCCGTCGTATTTATGGCCAGACGCTGGCCAGGCCAGCGCTTAAGCCTTTTGAACCCCGAAACCTTGAACCGAGTGTCGCGGTCTCCCTCAGCCACTTTCAAGCTTAGGACACGACCTTGTCGCGGGCTGTTCAAAGCCAAAGTTTGGTACCGTTATGGAGGCAACCGACTTTACAAGTGAGACGGGCGGAATGGAATGGAGAATGGCTCAGGGCAAGTCTTGACTCTCAGGCCCAGCACGGAGCAAGAAACACACCGTGTGGGAACCACACCTCTGTGCTCAACCACCGTTGGTCGAGAAGTTGTGTCGGCTTGTTTCCTCCGATTGTTGTGAGTATTCCACTCATCACCTACCTTCTCCGAACTCGACCTCCCGGCGACTCAGACACCAGCTATAAGGCTCTCTCCCCGCAACCCGTGGGCTTTCTTTGAAGGTGGTGTCATTCAGGCTAGTCTTAGGCCCCCATTCTGTCTTTACTGACTTGGAGAGTCGGGACAGGTTTTCCCCGATGCACTCTGACAGCAGCAGACGGCCGTCCTTCTGCGGAATCTAATGAGAGAAAATCCCCCTTTATTCTCCGCAAGCAATCCCAGAGTCCCGTACCTGGAAGTGTCAAGCTTTGACGGCACTGGACGTTGAATCGTGGAAGCAAACGAGTTCCTTGATCATTAAATTCGCGTGCTGCGTTATCGGCTTGACGCTCGTTGAGTTACAAGACATCAGTCATCCCAGGTACCTTAGGTGCCATGTAGAATAAAAGGGCAAACTCAACCACTCCTACGACAGCTCATTTCCTCTACTCACCTCCAATCGCAATATGTTCAACGGCGCCAACCTACAACGCGACGCTGCTGTCGATCAACACCTCAACGTTGTCCTACAGGCTGGTGTTGACGACGTAGTACATGTGTACTCTGCTTTCTGCAGAGCATTCGGGCCACAGCGTTTGATGATGGAAGTTGGTCTGACCGATCTATTCATGCTGGGGGCCAAAAGATGCATAGATACTCATGGTCAGAATGTCTTATTGGTATCTCCTTCGCCTTCTTCGCGTATGAGTGCCTCTTACGTCTCGTCCAGGAATGGTATACCCAAGAGAACACAACTGGCTGTGATTTCGCGGCGACGGTCTTGTATAAGAAACAGGTTGGGGGTGCCATGGAGCTCGAAGATAATATCGCCCAGTATCACATATTTTTTCAAGGTAAGCCAATCCATCGCCCTGTCGCGTGAAAAGGCAAACGTTCACGGATGTTCAGCCAAAGTTGCCCAGCGAGATAGGGCTGATAGACCTTACGCCGACTTCCTTTACGAGTAAGTCAAGATTACGGTTAGTGTCTGCGTAGTACATACTCATGCTGTTTTCAGGAGTTCCAAGACGGTAGACAAACAGAAGTTTCAAAATTACCAAAACATTCTGCTCTATAATTGGGCTCAGCAACATAACGGGGAGGCATAGTAAGCTCTTGATTTTAATGTCTGTCTCTTTCGAAAACTCAATCATTATTATCAGTTACGTTATCTACGCCAGCGATGGCGTTTACTGGGTCAACGCGGCACACTTGAAGACATTCTTCCTCAACGCAGTCCCGAAGCCAGAGCCTGGCAGGGCTGCATGGTCAAATGTGGAGTTGTGCGTTATGGCTTGGCAGGCATTGGCCAAGAAGAGCTTCTTAGATGCCAGACATTCAAGCTATAACCCCAAGCCGACTTACTACTCAATCGGTACGGCGGACATCAGAGCCAAACTGTAGCGACTTTTTACAAGGGATTGCGCGTAGTACCGATCTATACTTCGCAGGGGCTTCTCCTTATCCACAGTGGGAATTGTACCTTTGTGATTCATGATGATTGAACCGCGTCCTGTGCTCCTTCTCCTTCACCCTCATCGATACCTATCCCATCAAAGTATCTCCCAGACATTGTCTTCTGATCCAATACTGACTGAGTCGATAATCCGACACGTGAGTAGTCTGCCAGTCTGACGACGCGCGATGTTCGACCACTTGCCTCGCCACCCTTCTCCGCTCCGTCTCCTCCACTTGCCTGCCTCTCCGTATATAATCATAACACTCCGTCAAACAGCTGCGTCGAACAAGCCGCGATATCTACGATCAGAATGCGCACTGTCGATTTAAGTCTCCGCGTCGCTTCAATAGTTTTTCTGTGTACTCTTTTCTTTCAGTTACCCATCTCTAGACCTGCCGTGAGACTCTCGGCTTGAAATGCCGCACGTAGTGTTCCTTCTTGTGGACCTCTTGTCGCATCTTTATATTCCCAATATGGTTACACAATCTGAAGTCACCTTTTCGTGTTTGCATCTACTGACGCTAAGTCAGATCGCGTGCTTTTGCATAAAAAGCCATGAGCTCGGCTATCGGCACGAATTCAAAGACGATGGGGGATCGAACATATCAACTCGAAGGGATTGGAAGTTTGGGAACAATAAAACAAAACATTATGCTCCCTGCAAGGCTCGAACTTGCGACCTCAGGATTGCAGCTTTCGAAAGCTTCATACTCTGGTATGAGACCTGCGCTCTAGCCAACTGAGCCAAGGAAGCGGATATTCATCATGAATCCAATTTGGATCTCGTTCCGGTCGGGATTTAGGTTCTGGGAGATTCAGGCTCAAATACATCTACTCCCGTTTTCGACTCCGAGGAGGTGTATGTCACTTATATCAGAGCCTGAGACTGGACTGTGGTTAGTATTGTACTGCGTCGCGGACATCAAGGCGAGCGAAAGGTGGCGTGGGAAGCCCCGGGTGGCTTTAATCAATGTAAGCGTCTAGCTTCATAAACTCGACTTCATGCGGCCGGTCAAGTTCGTGACTTGTAAAGGACTGGAGCAGAATTCATACTCCCGGAAACGTGCAGTTGTATGACAGGATACTCGCAAGTACTTACATCCTCAAAAGCTACGGCTTCGTCCTTCTATTTCTAATGGCAACTTAGAGACGAGGCTGAGGGGACAACTCACTTGAAGAGTCAAAACCAGCCCAAACAAGGGAAAATAAGCTGGGAAATTCTTTGCCCCAATGCTATAACCGGAAGGCTTTATCAAATATCAAGAAAGGTTGGCAGGAAGATGGACAGAGGCTGACAGATCGACTCTTTGATTATCGAATGGTTGCTTCAGCCGTGGAAAAAAACACCCTAGTGGCTAACTACGATCTGCCATTAGACCGTCTCGTGAATAACCTAACCGACATGCCTCTTGATAGCTCAACAGCATCTATAGAGGGCGGCGCACTATATGAATGAGCCCCCTAAGTCCTATTACTGTGTCCCACTCATTTCCGACCATGTTTCTCGTCCTCGTAACAGTACTGTCCATGCTGCCAGTGAAAGTTCAGAGTCTTCCCGATATGGGGGGCACAGACGATGGAACACTCTTCCGCCCAGATCGAGTATCCTTTGCCACCGATATCTCATTCACTCAAAACGGTACGCGGCCTTTGGCGTTGGGTGGCGTTGGTGTCCTCGGGCTCCTCGATTTACACCGCAGGCAAGCCAGACAATGCCCCGCAGGTTATCCTGTTGACTGTGGGGTTGGCTTCTGTTGCCCAGGTGGAGACAAATGCGTGAGTTGGCGATTGAATACTTCGCTTTGTTGGAAACCGGCTGATCAGGTGCTATGTTGAAAGTGCTATCCGAATTGTTGCCCCGCCGACTCTCAATGCAGAGGTGGCAATAAATGTTGCCCTGATATCGCTGAAACTTGCGGTGGAAAATTCTGTGCCGAGCCCGGATCCGTTTGCTGTAGCACGTATGTATGCCTACCGGGATTTGTGTGCAATAGCGTCGGCGGGGGCTGTTGCAAACCGGGGGAAGTACAATGCAGCAACGCCACTTGTCAGTCCGATTAGGTTCGCGCTGTTCCCCAAAATACTGATCGGTCTAGGTCAGGTTGCCCAGCGGGGACAACATGTGCAGAAATCCCTGGGTATTGTAAAAAGCCTGGTGGAACAACCACGACTGGCACCTCCACTTCCGGAGTCGCATCGACTACCACGAGGGCCTCTTCCTCTGCGCGACCTTCGTCCACGGATGGCTGTGCCAGGCCATTAAACAAAAGGCAGCGGCCGTTCCCGAAGGACTGCGAAACAGAATGCATCGATGGGGAAACCCTGCCCGTCCTCAACTTCCGCAGGAAAGAAGGAGAAACCGATGCCTTGTATGAGAGCATGTGTAAAGGTAGGTTGTGACTTGTTGCCTGCTATCAATCGCCTACATAGGTTGGCGTAGGGTTCGTGGGAGGCTGATGGAGAAATCAAACCAACAGGAATGTTTGACCGAAACGGACGTCAAGCCACCGATAAAGAAGTCCTGAACTGGGGAGGATCCAAAGACCCGAACTATGCCCAACGTCGAGCCGATGCTGGGTGTCGCGGTTTCTGTGCAGGTGCGTGAATCTACCGCGCAGGGTCGGGGGCATGACCACTAATTATGAATCCCAGAGGTGAATAGCTTCCTGCCCTTCTCTATGCGCCAAGAATGCGACGAGTATCCCCCAGCCTCCACGAAACAAGGAGGCGCTGGCGCAAGCCGGAAATGCATTCCATGGTACCAAAATTCTGGTACTCAAGGCAATCAGATCCGCACCTTCGCCGGCAAAAACCGATGCAATCTGCAGGACAATGACCGCTTCATTGTTCGCATGAAGGATGGTTGTTCATACCTCGGTTTAAGCAGACGCCAGAACGGAGCGTCCGCTGTGCCCACTAGCACCGCCGTACAAGATTCTTCTTCTTCGATGAGTCTCAGTGGATTTAACGACACCTTATCGAGTGTCGCGGGAGACGACACAGTGCCAAGATGGATATCCGTGCAGTTCGGAGAGTTGCAAGCTGGGGACTACACAATCAGTGTACCACTCCAGTCTGTAATCACCGAACCAGTTGTGCTTGACGGCGAGGGAGTGGAATATGCCAGGTGAGCCATTGCCGTCTTCGTCTATAGGAAGTCTCGAGTCAATCCCAATCTCCACTGTCATAGTATTGAATCACCAAATGGGGCCGTAACTCTCACCTTTACGCTCGCAGACAATATTACCAGCGGAGCTTCCCTGATCGCTGTGACAAATCAGAAGATGAACATCTCGTTTACAGCCACCGCTCGGTTTTCTACCAACTCTGGTGCCTCCTTCGGGCTGCGGACAACTACCAGGTGCTTCGGTCACGACCACCCACTTCTATTGGCGCAATTCGTTGGTATCGGAATATGGGTCGCCGGAACGTGGCTCTCGTGAATCCCTTCGTCAAAGATAACATATGGCATAACTTCGTTTCAATAATTCTTGAACCCAGTCCGTATACATTGACTGATAACTCTTTTCACGACGTTCAATTACTTTCTCCTACTTCACTGATGTAAATAAATAGAACAGACTCAATGATGTACAGTATAACTCTGAGCTCACCTAGTTCCGTGCATGGATGAACCTGCCGCTCACTATGTTCATCGGGTCACGCTTCAATGCGTGGAGCTCATGAAAGAGATGGAATAAGCAACGCGAACTTGACGGGATCAAACGACACAGGCCAGTCACAAACTGCGCGGCAATCAATCACTCTCGCTCCCACTACTACTCCCGAATGCCATACCCTCCATTCGTATCGTATCGAGGTCGACATACGGGCGCTTGTCCTTGTACCACCGTCCCCAAAGGTAATCTACGCGACACAGCCCAGAACCGGTCGCAGAAGCCAGTAAACCCGAGTTGGCCAGCCCATTTGACGAGTTCCAAGTGACTAGTTGAACGCCGACTTCTTGTGGCCAGGCTCCGGTGTTCCAGTCCGGCTGTGGGGGTGTGCTCTTTGCTTTTGCCTTGCTTTGCGCTTTTTGTAGACCAACCGTGGGTTTGTCAGAAGTTTCCTGAAGACTCGCGGTGAGTAAATATTTATGCATGATGTGGTGGTGCACTCACGACAGAGAGAAACCTCTCGAGCATTCGATATTCTTTGAGGTTTCGATTGTAGTCGAGTTGGTAAATTTTGTGCACGAAGAAAGGCTACAGAGGATTTCAGAGAGGTTTACAAGCACGACAAGCCATCGGCATACCACAGGCCCATCTCTCCTCGTCGACCTCAGGGTATTTGTAGTCGTACACGAACCATCGGCAGAGCCCACCGCGAGCTGTGGATGGAAGTCTGAGGAAGAAACGCTCTGATGAGTTCCATCAGTAACATCCTTTGTCTGTGTTGCGACGAAATTCACCCAAACTGGCCCTTGAGGTTCCATCAACAGATGTCCTCTCCCCAGCATCTTCGGAGAGGCCGAGTACGCCTTCACAATGTTCTCGTGGTCGATTGTAATGGTGCCGCCAGAGTACGGTGCGTAGGTCATCGCGTTTATGACATCTAAAGATTGAGAGTTGGCGACGTGAAGAAATCAAGTCAGAACCGCCCACTCGACCTCACCTCTCGTCCGATTCATGACTACACCTCTTCCTTCCCTGATGTCGGTCATGCATTCCATTCCGTCATAACCCCCACTAGCGATCACTGTGGGGTTGTCCCAACCATCCTCCCCCTCTTCTGGGGAAATCTCTTGACCCTTACCCTTCTTCTTGTCGAGTCCTTGCAGCACATACCACTGAGGTGGAGCTTTGATCCATGTCACCGCTCTGATAGCGCACTGATGTACCGTGATGTAGTGAGTCGGGAGGAGAAGATGAGGGTGAGTGGCTGGCGTTAGGGTGGCTGTATCTGAGGTTCTCTTGAGCGATCATATCAAGGGAAGTGAACCCGGAATGAGTTACCAGGACCGGTTATGGATTTCAGAGCTGGTCCGAGATCGTAAACCGCTATCACACCTGGAGACAATGTAGCCATTCGACCGAGGAGCCAACATCCATGAGAACTTACCGCCTGTAGTGCCGATAGCTACGACTTCACTATTTGCCCAGTCAAAGCTCCAACAAGATGTCTCTGCGTCAAGTTCAATCTTGATGAGTGGGGCGGGTAGGTGCACTTCAGGGTGGGTTTGTAAGTCAAGATTACGCTCACCGCTGCAGCAAAAGTACTCACCATAGAGCGGTTCGTCGGCCTGAGGAATCTCTTCACGTAGATCTACAGGATCGGGCACGACATAAATCGCAAACGTCCCGTCTTCAAAGGTCCCAGATAATAGCCCAAGCTTCCCAACTTGTTGATCGCGTCCTTCTTCAACAAACTAAAGAAAGAAGTGTGTCTCTCAGACATTCCGGCACAGAGGGGCGTCCACGTCGTGCTAAGAGACCACTCACACTTGAATTGGTAGGTAGTGGTATCCATTTCAACGAATGAGCTGGACCAGAATCCAAACACAGAACCAGCTCGCAACTCATTTTCCCAACGTCCGCGGCGTCATCTACCTGAGTATCATCCATGATTTGATCTCCATCTGCGTCTTCATCGGTCGCTTTGCCTTTTCCCTTTCGATCATTTGGTTTCACTCCGCCCGCCGCTCTCTGCTTGCTTGGGAGCAAGCTCCAAATCTGGACGTTCCCTGGTGTAGAGACACCAGGATTGCGTCTTTTGCCTATCTCAGGCGAGTGCTGCTTGGAGGGAAAGGCCGAGACCGCGAGGTAATGTGAGGGTCGAACTACCTCGCGATGTCAGTAGATATCGACCACAAAAGAAAACATGCAAAATTCACTTCGGCGGTCGTCTTCATGTACTGGGCACCAGTCTAAACCCCACACTGGAGCTCCCGCATTGAAAATGTGAGATTTAGATTCGGGTATAAACCTAGCTTCAAAACACGTCAGGTTTATCGCGCACAAAAAGTGATGTGAACTACCTACCCATTGGGAACGCCGTAAATGCAGGAACTTCCACTTTAGTTTGAGCACTGAAGGGGCCAAAGGAGCATACCACTGGAGGGGGTGGCTTAAGCTGGCCGCTCTCCGTAGTTATGGTATCCGCCGGGAGGTAAGAAGATGCTTGTCTGATTGAAAGGAGTTGCGTCTTGTGAGTCTTGTGAATACCAATTCCAAGTGCAAAGCTCACTCTCGGCTTAGAAGCTTCCATCCAGACTTCAGCTTCACATTACCATGAACTCGCTTTCGTTTTGGCTTATCCTCATCGAGGATATCGTCATCCATATAACACTCTTTGTACCACGTACGATCTTCGGCTAGCTCCCAGAACGGTCCTGGGCCAGAATTGTAACCCCAGCTCTTCCCAACGCGATCGGATACCTTTTCATTCGACGTGAATGAATTTGTTTCCGTCGTGTCTGGTTCCTCGAAGAGCTTCGGCTGAGAGACCAGTCGTTTGACCCTAGAGTTCGCCCGCGTGAAGAGAGGCACTGCACGGTGTCGATGATGGACACTTGGTGAAGGAAGGGAATACATCTTGTGTTGACGGCGAGCAGCAGACGCTGCGGACACGGTCTGCGATTGGCTCGGTCCAGGAGTAGCGCTTTTGTGTATAGGCTGGGATAACCGTGGAGGATCGACTACATTCCCGCTGGCTATGATCCTGACTTTTCTTGCTTTTGTCTGAGGAGGTTTCTTCGCTGATTTCACTGTTGCTTTGCCTTTCCCCTTCGATTTCTTGTTCTTGACGGGCTCCTCCTCCTCGTCATCATCTTCTATTCCATCTTCAGACTCTGATTCACTGGCGGACCTTTCCCCAGCTTTGCCTTTTCCTTTCGATTTGCCCTTCTCGCGTGCCGCAAAATCGCTTCCACTACTCTCATCGTCGTTCATTATCACGTCTCCAGTATCGGCGGCTTCAGTCTCAGACACAGGGCGAGATTTTGCCTGTTCATGTTCCTCGATATCACTTCCCACATCCAGGGGTGTAGCGTAACTTGGACGCGCTTTTCTGGGCCTTAGCTGCCTTGCCATTGTTGAATGATGAAGCTAATTGTCGTTGGGACTGTTAGAGTATGATGGCCATCCAAAAGTAAAGACGGTGTACCTTCTATAGAGTCAACAGGCCAGTGACAGGCGAAGGCTGGGAACGCGAAGTGGGTGTCGGTGGGTGATCGTATTCAAGTCGCGGCTTCAGCGCTTAGACCGTGGGGACATATTAAAAGTACTGCGTGTTATCCACCCCTCACTGGTACTAGTGATACGGTACAATACAGAGCAGATTATCCGCGATTCGCCAACACATTCTTCGCATTTTTCACCTCCAACCGTTCCAAGACCGCGCGATGTAAGCTCGAATCTTTCCTCCCTTTTGGTTGAGCAGCTGGCGTGCTTCCAGCTTGGCCGATAGACTTTTCGTCCGTAACCTTCTTGGAGGTATCACGCGTCAGGTGAGGCGGCACGATAATTGGTGTTGAAGGAGGAGGTGGCGGCCACTGTGGGTAGAATTCAGGACGTAAGCTGGTTTGAGTTGGGAGCTACTTACGCTTCTATTTGGTTGGTTGAAGTGGAGAGCAGCCCACGGAGGGTAGTCTTTTTCCAGCTGGATGATGTGATCCTCGAGAAATTTGAGTCGATCCAGGAGATCGAGCGGTGGAGAAGGTACTAGGCAAAAACGGTTGGGGCATGTTTTTCCAAAAGTAAAATGGTCCTCGTACCATATCGAACTGACAGATGGGTTTCAATGTTCGCGAGACGCTCGTCCAGACCAGGATGGCGGTCCGCCGAGATAGCTTCCAACGGTGTTGCAGCCTCCGGATTGGACGTAACACTCGATTTGCGAGTTTGTGCCTTTCCTTTTCCCTTGACGGTAGATGACGAGGGCTGTGCGTGTTCTTCTATTGAAGCAGTTCGACCCTTCATAGTGCGCTTAAGAGGCCCGTCTTCGTTTCTTGCGATGTCATATTTCATCTGCGCGTCTCTGTCCACCTGCTTTGCGTCTGTCCGTGCACAAGACGCGACTTCGCTGACCTCAGTTTGGGTTTCTTCACTAAGTTTTGCTCGCTTTTGAGCTATCGATAGTAGGAACTCGTTGCGATTAGAGACGTCGTTATGAAGGCGTTTCCGCGAAAGGAACTGGGAGATGGATTTATTGATCTAATCTGGGTATTAAGCCAGGCCCGACGCAGTAGGATAATGGAACTCACTGACGTGGGGCTACTGGGTTCTGCGTCGTTCACAAGATGCACGTAATCCAATTTTCGTTCCTCCAATGGTCGTTCGTGAATGACTTTTTCCTGCTCTTGCTCGGTCGATTTATCTCGGAGGACCTGTTCGACGTGTCTTTGTTACTCAAAGGTACTTGAACAGCCTGGCACGACTGACCTGGACACCCTTCACTAGCTCGTCCAACGCGCTAGCGATATGGTTCTCCTCCCATTCCGAGTTCATCACCAACATATCCAATTCAAACCCTTTCAGTGCCTGAGACAGACCCAGCTTCTTCATGAATGATCTGAACAAGACGTCCCAATCTCGACATGGATCCGGTGGAGGGGGTGAAGGACTCGGAGGCTTTGCTTTTACAGCGTTTTTGGCGTCAACGCTGCGCGAAGTAGAGGATTGTCCAGGATTGATGGGGAGTTTGTAGTGGCTCTGGAACGTTGATGGCTGAAATTGGGTGAACGCGAATTGCTGCGCGTAAGGATTGCTTCCAGAAGGTGTAGGCTGAGTTGAATAGGGATATGCCATTGTCCAGCTATTCTTCCAAACGCCAGCTGCCGAATCGTAATATGGCTGGCCGCTTGGTGCTGATGTAGTATCGCCTGACGTGCTTCCCGCGGCCGTTGCATTGCTAGGTGTACTTGTGGATGACTGGCCCGTGCTAGCCACATAATAAGATTGCGGAACAATTGGTTTACTGGCCGAGGAAGACGGCTGACTGTTGGTAGAGGATGTCGCTGGTACAACTGGTGCTGATGGAACTGGCTGCGAGTCCTTGCTTGTCGCTGCTGGGCTCGTCGAAGACGATTGCTGAGCACCGCTAGTCGACATTGAGGACCTCTGAATCGTCGCGCTTTTGATAATGCACGTGCCAAAGGAAGTGAATAATGAATGGATGTCAGCTAGAATGACAAAGGCGGAGCAGGGCCGATCCGTCATATTACCGGATAAGGAAGGACACATCCTTTATTGGGCATCTGGCCGCGTCGCTCAGGTAATCTCGTTCTTTCTTCCCAACCATCACCACCTTCACAATGTCTGCCACTCTTCCTTCTCTTGATTACCCCTACGATGCTCTTGAGCCTTATATCTCCCAGGAGATCATGACTCTGCACCACACCAAGCACCACCAGACCTATGTTAACGCGCTCAACGCCGCTGAAGAGGCCTATGCCAAAGCGTCCACCCCCAAGGAGCGCATCGCTCTCCAGGCTGCTCTCAAGTTCAACGGTGGTGGTAAGCTGTTCGTCGATTTGCCTCGATGATACTGGATAACACGTACAATCACAGGACACATCAACCACTCTCTGTTCTGGAAGAACCTCGCGCCCTCCTCCCAGAAGGGCGGTAACGGAGGTGCCTTGAACGATGGTCCTCTCAAGAAGGCTATCGACGAGACCTTCGGCGGTCTTGAGAACCTCAAGAAGGAGTTCAATACCACTACCGCTGGAATCCAGGGCTCTGGATGGGGATGGCTCGTGAGTATTTCGCTATCGATCGTCATTTATCAGCATCGTGATGCAAACTGTACTCTGTTTTTCGTTATTCCGTATCGTAATAACATGTTATCTGAGCGGGAACTAATCGATCTACTCGTAGGGCGTTAACCCCAAGACTGGCCGTCTCGAAATCACCACCACCGCCAACCAGGACCCACTCTTGACCCACGTCCCTGTCATTGGTGTTGATATCTGGGAGCACGCTTTCTACCTCCAGTACAAGAACGTGAAGGCTGACGTATGTCCCACTCCCACACCTCTCGGGACTCATCTCTGATATTCCCTTACAGTACCTCAACGCCATCTGGAACGTCATTAACTTCGCCGAGGCCGAGAAGCGCTTCACTGAGGCTGCTTCTGCCAAGCTCTAAGATGTCGCCCCGCGGATGTGAATGAAGTCGAAGGACAAGTAGCAAAACCAATGTATTACATATGAAGTGTAACAACATTCCCGGCTGAACTACCGAATATCAGTATGTTGATAAGGCTTGATGGAGTGATGCTTCCTATTTTCACCCTTCCCCATCGCCTGACTCAGGTTTCAACCCATCGGGGACCACCTCTACTGTAGGACTCAACCAGCTTTCATAGTCGCATTCCGTTCCTCGAAGCCCACTGATCCTCAATGCACGCACCAGGATTCGATATTGGCCCATGGGAATTTCGTTCCCATTAGTAAACGCTGAGACGAAGTCAAACAGATCAAACAGGTCAGTACCAGCCTCCTTTGGAACCTTGTGGGAACGCCAACCCCAGGGTACTCAGGTCGACGAATCGTCGAAAAACGCTCATATAGCTACCCGTAATCCTGTCAACACATTCGAGTAGCGCGAGGCTACCCACCGTTTCGACCTTGTCGAAGGATCCTCCAGTGCTCTCGTTATCATGCAGAGTCAACAGACCGCGCTCGTTAAACGGCCGACTTAGACCAAGACTGGCCCGGTTCGTGGGCGTGAACTTGATATCATGCTTTACGAGATCTACACGGAGCCTTGCAGAACCTATGAGAAGCCTAAAACAAGATAAGACTGACAAACCCGTTCAAGAGCAGAAGTCAGAAGGACACACCGTAGAGCGAGTTCTGGACTGTCGCCATTCATCAGAGTGTAATTTCGGTCATCACATGCATGCTGAGCGAGTCGCTAGTTGCATTATATTCCTTTGACTCCGTGAATCTGACTCGGTCGAAAGTCCTGGAGCGCTGTCGTCAGATTCGTGCGCATCAGAGCTACAAGGCCGAGTACGCAAGTACTCAGGACACGGAATTATGACAATGGGCCTAATATCCGGGTATCGCCAGGGGGGTTGATGACCTTGTCGACCTCCTGAAAAAGACGTTGGACACGGCATAAGTAACAAGGATGCAAGCAAAGCATTGAGAAAGACTTTTGAGCACATCCGCCAGTGGCGCCTATGCAGTAAGGCATTGGCGAATACGTGAAAACGAACGATGGATATGTGAAGCGACTCCGAGCACGCATCTGGTGTAGCTTCGCAGTCTAATCGCACCGAATTAGAGGCGTCAGATATAGTCAAAGAAGTTACAATCATATTGGCGGAGAAGGTATCCCAGAGTCCAACCTGGATATGTATACATTGAGTACAAACTCACTCATTCCTTATCATCAAGCGTCCAAGCGTTGTCCTTGAAGAGCTTCTCCCTCTCGAGCAGATATTTCCCTTCAGACCGCAAGAAATCAATATCGACAAAAACCTATCGAAACGAGAACTCACCCTCTTTATACTTCTGAGAATATTCCGAAGCCTTATGATAATACCATCCCAGCCTTTCGTTGCACCCAAGGCAAAATACGTCCGCAACCGTATGCACTCCAGTTCTGTGAATTTTTGAGTGACAAGTCGATGTTTAAATGCTGGGGTTCGTACAGCAGCGGCCTCTCCTCTTTGATTCCAAGCTTGACGTTCGTCGCAGAGTGCATGAGACTTTCGTAGTCGCGTTAGCGTGGGGTCAAGTTTCCAAGAAGAGTTGCGACTCGCAAACCGCGGCCATCTCTCCCAGAGAACGATTTACTGATCAACTCGTCTTGCAAGGCCTATTTCGGACTGTCTTTTCAGAACCTCCATTTTCGGAGACACGAAACGGGAGAGATTCACCACGACTGCCGAACATTTCGAGCAAGAATAGTTGCCATGTCCATCGTAAGTTTGAATGACTTGTGCCATTGATTGTGCTTTGGCTCTACAAAAACCAAGATTCGAGGAGTATGTTCAGCGCAGGTGGTGACTGCGCACCATTAGGATGGGGGTGAAGGACAAGGAGTACAGGAGAGTACGGGATCAACAGGACAACAAGGAAGACTGATAAATGGGGGTTCGGCCGACAATCACCGACGAGCAACAACACCCCCGGCGAAGTCGGGCTCTGCGCACAGAACGTTCAACGATGACCATGAATATGTCTATCTCATGTAAGTAGCAATGTATCCTACACATAGCAAATAAAGTCCGTTTTGTGGGTATATATCCATCACGAGGGACCTTGCGTATCTCTCCTCAAACCAAAGCTAACAAATCTACGGAAATCCGAGAACACTTCTCGTCGTTGATCTCCTCGATACCCATCCGTGCCGCTTCCTCCAGTTGGAGGCCCACTCATAGGAGGTGATGCAAGTGCCGAAAATATCTTATCTTGTGCCGTCGAAGCCGGACTTGTAAGTGTTCCAGGAAGGGTCAGGCCCGAGGGATCCATGTCCAACGAGGTCAAGAACGATGTACTTTCAAGGTCTTTCGTGCTTGTGATAGCAACAAAGTTGTCGAGAAGCACGTTTTCGTCGTTTTTAGGGACACCCTTGAGATCAAGGACCTGTAGTCGCCTCGAGTTAGACAGGGTGGAGACATGAGCGAGCAGTGAAATGTACCTTTTGGAAGTTCGTGAAGGAGTCGTCGCCGATCACCAAGGTGTAGTTGAGAATGAAACCCTCTACAGGATCCTGCAAAGAGTGTCACGGTCGACCAATGGTATGTATCTAGGAAGTAACCTACGACGGGTGTCACGATAACTTTGAGCAGCGATTCGAGCCGGCTCGTGCTCTTCGTAAGTGAACGAGTGTAGCTATTCATTTCTTTCAGTTTGAGTTTAGCGATCAAAAGAATAGATGAAAGTTCGCACCTAGAAGTGATCAAAGAATCTCCCGGCATTCGGGACAAGAATGATCTCAGCGTTTGCAAGTCGATTAGAAGCTGATGATCTAGGTTTGAGTATCACAGACAGGCGGCTCGCAAGGGCGTGTTACTTACCTGTTCAGCACCGGTCTCTTTCAAAGGCCGACTTTTTACTAAGGAATTAGTAAATTTGGCGACCAGCAAACTATTGGTAATAGGGCATTAGGCGAAAGAGGGCGTTAGGAATTGTTGCCATTCTCACCTGCAAGCCTTGTCGAAGAAGTTGCGAAGATACTTCTTCTGCTCAACTGTCGCTCTGATGACCTCAGCCACCTGTTCCACCACGCGAATGAGCTCTTCGGTGTACGGCGAGGGTCCAGAGACCTGGCTCAAAGTAGACCATGGGGAACGCTGCATAGTCGTGAACGCTCCCTCCGAGGCAGATTCAAGCTCGCGTAGTTGCACAGTGATCGCCGAGGATATGACGCTAGACAAATGTCAGCATGATGTTCAGAATCGACACCACCACACAAACCTAAGAAACAGATCGCATTCGTTCTGGAAGGTGACCTTTTCCTTATACTCGTCATTCACTTTACTCTTGATCTTTTCCTCGAGCTAAGAGGGAAGAGTTAATGCATGGACCCGCGGCCGAGGAGGGTTTTTCCCTACCTCAGAGGCGGTGGTTTGGCAGTAATCCGCGGTATTGATAACGGTAGCGGCTTGCCTCAATTCGCCAACGTCAAACCGCGATTCTGTCGATTTGCGGCTCGCTGTTGCCGGCCTGTAAAAAAAAGAACGAAATCAGTACACCTATAACATTTATTTAGTTTCCACCCACCGTTGCTTCATACTGTTCGCTAACACTTCCTCTGCGAGAATCAAGTGAGCGACGAATCCGTGCGAAACGAAGATGGACAAACCAGCATAGATCTTGAGCCACTTTCTATGAACATTGGATAAGTCAAACAAGGGCTGTCCGGTCGATAACTTGGCGCATTGCTCCAAGTTCTGTCCATAGAAATAGAAGAGTTCCGTAGACGAGGGGAGAACCGCCATTGTCGAAGGGCTATCATCCCCCTCCTCCGTGACAGTGGTCTCGAGTGAAGCGCGCGGCGTGCTCTTCGCAATCCTGCTTTTGCGATGGGGTGCAAGCATATCTGACAGGGCTCTGAAGGGTGTGGGTCAGCTTTCAGATAGGGATAAGAGTGGTTTTTACGCACTTGTCTTGTGCGTCGACAAAAACGCCCATGTGAGGTTCAAACGAGGCTTTGATGGATTTTGGCGGGCGTGAGTTGGCGCTGACGGTGTGTTGGAGCATATCCTGGAACTAAAGGGACTATGAGATGCATTATATCTCGGGGAAGACTACTTTCACGAACAGGCGTAACATATTTCTTCTCCATCGAGGACTCAAACTCCCCTACAATCTGCAAATTCTCCAAAAGCGACGTGACAGTCAGAGTTTTCCCCGCTCCGGACAGTAAGCTCGTTATATCGTCCCTACCGTCCGAGTTCCAATCAGCCAAGAGAATAAAACGTAGTAAGGAAGGACATACCTCGTCACTTCCGTGAATTTCGCTAGTAGATGCCATTCCATTTTCCACTTGCCAGGAAACACCCTTCCTTGCTCGAGTTCATGGTTTTGTAGTAGGCGACGGAACCACGCAAACCTGCGTGATATGTTGTCAAGTTGGCCAGCCTCGTCAGAAGTCCGGAATATCCGGCGATATTCCTTCAGCTCCATCGCGACGTATCTCTCAATTAAATGGGAACGGACGTCTGGCCCAAGAACGTCCACGACTTGGCAAGCATCTGCAATGACGGTAGGTCGAACGGGCTTCGCGGGGTCTTGCAGATAGCTGTGCAATTCTTGTAAGCAACAGCACTTTCGCAAACGATTGGACACGTACAATTTGTCGAAATCTTGATCGACGAGAGTACGTAGTGTATGCTGAATGTCTTGTATACGTTTCCAGACTTGCATGATCTTGGGTACCGAAGTGTATTGTTTGAACGACACAGAGATCTCTTTCACGGCCTGTACGACCCCTCAGTGACATTCGGAGTGCATTGGACTGATGCAGCTTACAGCAAGAGTCTGAGCTATTTCGCTGTACTTCTTCTCTTGGACGAGGTCCTCCAGCTGGGTCAATGCGTTTACTGAAGGGACACATTAGGTGGATCCTCAACCGAGAAAACCAGACGCACCCAGCATCTGTAACCTCTTCAGGGTAGTCATGCTCAGAATGAGATTCTTCTTCGCCAAGTCAAGTACTTGAATATCCTTTGTGATACCCCTCACAACTGCTTCAGATTCCGTAGCCTTCTCGCGTATTCGCGACATTTGACCAAGCAATTCCTGTGAAGTATGTTAAGAACAGCCAGAATAGTTCAGAGATTTCCACCACGCACCGAAATCATCTCCTGAATGAGTTGCATCTTATCAGGATCCTGATTGCGCTTCAACTCCTCCCGTAAACCATCCAGTTCATGTTGCAGCTCCTTCTTCTTCTGAAGCAGTTGTTCTCGAACATTGTTGGTTTGTGCCAATGATTCCTCTGTATTCGTTATGAGTTCGCGACGTGTATCGAGCTGTCGGGTCATACACACCGTCAGGGAAGAAGTTGTTCAGTACTTCGACAGCATTGAACTCCTGCGCAAACGGTTCAAATGGGTCCGAAGATTGTGTTTCTAGGACACGTTGAATGGAGAGAATGAGCTCGCGAGGTAGCTCATCGTTGTGCTGCATGAATTCAGTCTTTCACGTGGCGGTGCAGGAAACATCCCTCGAATGTAAGCGAGTAAAAGTAGCGCTGGGATTGGGAACGCGCAAGTACAAAAGCTAGGCCTAATTGGTCCGGGAACCAGAAATGTGTACATGGATTAAACTGTTGGTACTCTACAACCGAGGCCCTGAGATATCTCAGAACAATGAGGATCTAAACCATGCTTTAAAGGAGTGTACGTAGACGAGCAACACAACATTGTGAAAACATTGTAAATGTAAATGTAAAAGAGGCAAAAAAATATAAGTAAAATGCTAATGCAAATCAAGATGGAATTGCGCTATGAAGAGTAATTAACCAAGATACAAAGAGATACAAGCGTACAAGAGTACATCTGTCCACGGTAAAGACAGTAGATTTTTTCGACATCGAGAAGCAAAGCAAAAAGCACAGACAAAAGTTCAGTGTTGAGATTCGCGTGTTCGAGGACCAAGGGGGCGGCGATTCATAAGATCCGCAGACATGGTCCGACTGTGAGTTCGAGTGCGTTGAGTAGCGGCAGACGGAGGTTCTGTAGGCGCTATGGTCGAAAGAGGGTAACTGCTCCTGATCGGAGCACTTGGAGGCGGCCTGACAGCACGAGAGGTGTTGGTCATAGGGAAAGTAGGGGTTGGAGGAAGACTCGGAAGCGGGGGATGTGGAGGTAAATGAGACCCTCTTCGTCTGATACCATGTTCGGATACATCGTCAGAATCACTTTGTCGCAAGTGGTCTGAAATCGACATCGGAACACTTTCAACGGGGGAGATGACGGTAGAGTCTGGAGGAGGTACGGTAACGCCCGGCAAACTACTACTAATATTCCGTGGAACAGTTTCGAGAACCGGGGAGGGCGGTCGGGATGGTTTATGACCTTCTGGGTGATACGGGGAAGCAGGGAGAGAGACTGGGAAGGGGAAGGTGGAGGATGGAGAAGATGGAGATGACACAGAAGAGTCCTGTGGTACGTGAGAGCTGGGTGTAGTGGTACTCCATCGACTTCGAGCACCCAAGGGTCTCGAAGATAATGAGGAGCTTGGAGGTCGTGACCGTAGAGACCCAGTCTGCGAGCCCGTCATTTGGGAGGCTCCAGACGACCCAGTACCGACATCGAAATCGAGGAAGGAGGGTGAGTCTACTCCGGAAGATCCAGAGCCTGGCGAGGTGATAGGAGGCAACGGGGCCAAGGGCGTCAACCGGAAGGAAGACTGAGGTGGCTGAGGCAACGGTTTGATACCTGCAAAGGTACTGCCTCGTGTGCCCGTCTCGCCGGGTGGAGCTTGGCTGTCTTCAAACCTAACTGATAGCCTATTGGGCCTAGAGATCGCTGCGCTACTAGGACCTGCCTCCGGTTGGGGTTGCGCTTCCGGCGTCTGTGGCAAATCAACGCGGAAGGGGCTTCCTGTCCTGACATCGACCACATACGATCCTTGATTTCCAGATCGTACCGTGGTCTGAGTCTCCGATGGCATTGGAGGCGCTCCAACAGTGGCGGAACGATTCGGGGGTGACTCCTCCAGTGTATCCAATTGCCCCGTAAATCCCTCATCGGACCTTTTGTTGACACCGAAGGTAGCAAAGCTGCTCACACTCTCACTCGTCCGTGGGCCCAGGCCTCGCATAGCTGCACGAGTTGTCGATGCACCCAGGACACTAAGTCCGTCATCATATGTGCGCACGCTCCCTCGGTCGTCACCAGTTCGAACACTGGGGTTCCGTGATAGATGAAATCTCGATGGCGGGCTCTGGACGGACTCCTCGTAAGAGCTCGCAACCTCCTCGACGAATACTTGAGGTGGCTGCGTCGACACGGTCGCCGGATATACGGATACATTGTCCGTTGACTCGTTGCGCTGACCGAGGCTGTCATCCATTAACAGCAGGCCATTGCTATCGGTTCTAGCGTGAAGGTTTTGTGTCGAATCCTCTGGACGGTTGAAAGAAAATTGGCGAGAAGGATCTGAGGTAGTGGACAAATAAGAGAGTGAGGTTACACCTGAAAACGAAGAACGCTGTTGGGGAAGGGACAATTGGGATGGGTCTGGACGGGAATCTGAACGGGAATCTGAAGGCGCTCGGGCAGGGAGGTTCTGTGCTGTGAGGGGGAGGTCAATTGTATAACTGGGAGTGGAGGGTGAGGATCCTTTCTTCTTCCCTGACAACCAGCTTTTCAGACTACTGGCTTTGCTACCCTTTGCTGCCCCGTTGTTCGGCGAGGGAGTAAACCTGAAAGACTTTGCGCTGTACTCCTCGACATCGGCGATACTTTCCGCGGAAAGGTTTTTGGCCTCGGGAGAAGGGCTATGTCGGAACACTATGCCAAGATCTTTGGGCCCGTGAGCCCCTTCGACTTCCCTCTTCCACCTCGAATATTCATCCTCGCCTCTACTACCGTAGCGAGGGCCAATGTCCAAAACCAAATCACTGGGTCGCGGTATTGGTCGCGTCGTTCTTCGCAAAAATTCTTTATGCTTTTTGCGAGGGCGATAGACAAAGAAGTAGAAAAGGAAACCCGTGAGCAGCAGGAATCCCAGAATGCCTGCTAGTACTAGCGCCGCTATTGTCCCGGGAGAAGGGGAGGTTGTCGCAAGAGCTTGCAAGGGAGTCGGGGTTGAAGAAGGTGTAGCAGTCGAGGGGGGGCTGTCAGAAAGGGTCCCAATTGAGCCGACGAAACGGGGTGACTTGGAAATCAAGATAGTCAACTTACTTAGGATCGCCGGAAGCCCAAACCACAGAGCTATTCGCGGCGGGTAGAGTAAGGGTTCCTCCGCTCTCGTTCGTCAGTTCGTACATATGAACTGTTTCAGGATCCAGACCGCTAGAGTAGAATAGGAGGGTATTGTCCTGGGTGTACGACGCGCGCGCAGAGAGCCGGGTTGTGAGATTATCCAGTTTGACCGTGTAATCACCACCTTCCGGCGAGACTGTTCCCCGGATCTGGAGGGATGTTCCTACACGAGATGGAATCTTCAGTCAATTAAAAATAAAGGAGAACGGGAGCCGGTACCTATGAAGGAGGCACGCGCTATATCGTTAACCGTGTTAGATTGTTGAACGGGGGGATTAGATTGATCAAGGTAATTCCAATGCCCGGTAAAACTGATCGCGTCGTCGGGAAGAGGTTGTGACGTGAAGCTGGAATTTGATTAATTGTGGACGAAAAGTCAATATACGTTCATCAAAGGCATGGCGGTCGTTTATGCTCACCCATTGCTAGAATTCAAAGGTACGGGGGAGGTGATGATAGCCCGGTCAAAAACAATGAACGACTGTGTCTGGTTGGCACCTGAAGGTGCGACAACCGTTTTCAGGATGAGGGTGTGATTCGTGTTCTGGAGGCCGCTAATGGTAGCAAGGGTAGAATTAGACGAGGTTGGGGAAGTGTTTTGCGGGATGTTGTCCACAGAGATTCGGCAGTCGGCCCCAGCGGTGGCTGAACCGAGAAGCTGGATTTGAGTACCTATGAGATGCGTTAGCACTGGTACAACGAAGTCAATTACAAGAAGGACGCACCTTGGAAATTGATAAGGAATGAGGCATCGTTTCGAGAAGTAACGTGTACAGTTGTGCTATTCCCGACGTTAAGAGGTGTCCCACCCAGACTTGTACTGTTAAAAAGAGGATTCCAGCCCGCCGTGAAGTTGGGAGCCCCAAATGTTTCCGAGAAAGGAGAATAAAGGATAGTTGGAGATGTATCATCCACCACAATGATATCTGCGTCCGCCATGTATTCATGGGCTTTAACAGTTGATGCTGATGATGAAGTGTGCCTGCAGTGAGAGAAGACCTGTGTGCTGAACCTTGATGATCAATATTGCCGACGCTCCAGGCGACAGACGACTGCGACCGAGTAAAAATTGTCGACCAAAGGATGGTGGTCGACGCTAGAAACGGTGCTGATCGCTGCAGAACGTCGGATAATCAGTCTTCTGTGATAGTGCGAGAGCGAGAGGACCGCGTGTGGATCGAAGGAAGGGGCCCAAGATAATGGGCGCCGTGCTGACTGAAACAATTCGCGCGCCGGTTCGCGTGCCCCTTGGACATATGACCCGGCAAATGACCCGCTAATTAATGTTCTCACGCTCTCTCTCCACCTTCTCTCACCTCGTTCCTCTCCACCTTCATGGTGGCTTAGATTCGCTGGTTAGACGGCTCAAATTGAGGCACATAACTCTCTTGCTCGAAAAGTACACCTCTGGTGACGAGCACTCAAAGATCAGCCCGTTTCCAGGACAGGACTAATTCACTGCCCAGTGCCACGTCCCAATTAATCCGAGAACCCCCATTCGGCCGTTTGTGTCCCGCGCGCTGGTTCCCCACGCCCCACAGTTGAGTTCAGATTCCATACAGAATGCAGAGGACCGCCATCCACGACCCTCTTCTCCAAAGTCTTAACCATTTGGGGACCCCAGACTTCCTTCGGATCCTTGTTCCATACATCCAGAGTGCCTTCCCATCGCTTCCTGTTGATCCTGTCATCCTCCAGTCCATACTTCTATGTCTTCTTGCCGGTGGCAAACATTTGATACTTCGAACTTACGAAGATGACATTAGTCTGGTCGTCAAGATTGCTGTCAAGGTAAGGGGATGGGCCCCGTGGAATGGCATTTCACTCAAGCCACAAACATGTTTTCCTTTCACAGACGTTATCTTCGGTTTTCGGTCTTGCTACCCACAAAGTACGCATCCGGAGCAAAGAGGCAGTTCGTTCGGTTACCTCTTCTTCTGCCAGTTCTTATTCCTTCCTCCGCTCGTTGTTTATACCAACTGCCACCTCGATCCCAGTCGTGGGAAGTAGTACCTCGATTTACAACTCTCAAGATGACTCGTCTACGGTGACCGGAAGCAGAGGACGGAAACGGCGTCAGAAGCGCTCTTCGCGCTCTCGGTCGCGTCCTGCGACGGGCCAGAGCCACAGAGGGAGCCAACTTTCCCGTACCATATCTTATCCGAACGACACGGCATTATCGAAATCAATTCATTCCACCAACTCATCTCACATGTCTCCTTCCGATCCTTTTGGGGACTATCCCGCGTCTCAGAACTCCCAAATCCGGTCCGTACCCTCCAATCCTTTCACGACTGGATCCCTCAAGTCTGCGTTCTCTATTGCTTCACCAACGCTTCCTCATTCTCATTCTGATCCTACACCATTACGCCATCGTGAGATGCCCAATCTACAGTTACCAAGGGCCCTGGTAATGTCAGGATTGGAGAGCGCAAGCCTACTTTCCCAAAGAGCCCTCACGACGGTGTTGACGGAAAGGCGAGTGGTCCTCGAGGGACCAACTCCTGATGACGAAAGCGGGGCAGGCATCGAGTCTAGCAATAGAAACGCAAGACGTTCGAGATCTATATCTGAATCCAAAGACATCCAAGACATCATTGAAGGAGTTTGGCCACTGCCGGACGACTTCCTTTTGATATATGTCTGCCCTCTGAATGAATGGGAAAGACCCGACATACACAAGTCGCTGGTTAGTGGTAGAATCCATCTGATGAACTTTATTTGACGTTGTGTTTCAGCTCGACAGATTTGCGATGAGTGCTACTGTAACGCTGCAACCATCGGTTCGTTCAGCTGCCACTACACTTTTTCGACCTCTGTCTTTTCGTGGATCACCTGTATTGTCACCTGTTCCTCTTGGGTCGAATCACACATCAACCCCGTCTCCGGCGTTTTTCTCCCAGAATGTACCCACCCGTCAATGGTCGCCCAGTCTCCAGGCGGTGAGCAATAGTACGTCCCCTCTAATCAGCTCGCAGTTCATGGGCATACTCCGCGAGGTCTACTCGAAAGTCCATTTTCCGCCCGCACTCAACCTCTACCTGTCGGATCTATTCTCGGCGGCCAGGAACCACCCGCAACTCGAAGGGAGGCTACTAACTGCGAATTCCATCAAAGAGGCGTTCGATCTCTGTCGCGCCTGGAGGATTTTATCCGGAGATCCGACTGGCATGGAGCTCGTGAAAGACTTTGGACTGGAGGGCGGTGAAGACATGGAGTCGATGACCCAAGACGTGGATAGTGCGGGTGTTGAATTTAATGCATTTGAAGACAGTGGGAGCGGGAAGGTGGCTATCAATGGCTTAGCGCCCCACTGGGAACTTAATGGGGACCTCAATAACGAAGGAGAGGATTTCAGCATCCCTGTTCTCGAGATAACCCAGTCCGATATCGCAAGAATTGTTCCCCGGGTCATCTCACATCGAGTACGGGTACGAGACGGTCCTCAGGACGAGGTACTGGCCAGCGCCATGTATGGTGCAGCGCTGAACGTATCTCATGTCGAGGATGCCAATCGAGGTCGTGTAGGTGGGGACGATTTGACAGATAAACGTACTACTACCGTCAAAGATGTTCTTATTAGTATATTGCAGGAGGTATAATTCGACTTGCGGTGCAGTCGGCGAAGCCAGGAAGTCGTGGCACGATGATGTATCCTTGTGAGGCACAATTTGCCAGCAACCATCTTGGAGAGCCAATGATGAGCTGAAGAGTACCCCACTGGACCCGGGTCAATTGCGACATTAGTCAGCTCAGCCGGTTGCCTGACTCGATCGTCAATGTCTCGCGGCAGCGAACTCGAAAGGGAGCTGAACAAGCGAATCAGTGATAAACCCAATTCCCACTTTCGTCCCTATCTCCTCAACCATCACCACCACCACCTACCCCATGGCGTCGAGACAACAGAACGGAAATGCTGAACCAGGCCCCTCCAAGAAGCGCCGCTTGCCCGGCGCTTGCGATACGTGCAAGGTTAGTGAGCTCTCCTTATCAGTTTCGCAACCCAGAGCTCATCCTGTCTATACATGCATACGTAGAAGAGGAAAAGTAAGTTGACATGAAAACACGTTTTTGGTTCTGTACTAAAGTCCCCAGTTCGCTGTGAGTGTTGTTGTATCTAATGCAGGTCGACTCTGGACGAAGGCGCATTTTTTAGGCGATAGCGGGGAGAAAGCGAACGGACAGTGCACAAACTGCACGAATAGCGGGATTGAGTGTACACATGTGGAACTTACGAAGGTATCTTGACGATTTCGTAGCTCTGGCTACTTTGTGACACTGATTCCGCGAATCACAGAATTTGGGATCTGCCAAAGGGTTCGAGAAACAGTTCTCTTTGTTGGGCCGACGCTTATCAGTCTGACAGATACGTAGAAAGCCTGGAAAGCCGACTTGAGAAGATGGAGTTACTGTTGAAACAGGTGCGCAGCAAGAGCATCTCTATGTCAGTGGTCTCACAAATGCCTATAGCTTTTGCCTGGAGTCGATATTAATTCCGAGCTTGAAGCCGATCCTGCCGAAGCTACCACCAAAGAAGAAGAAACTCTCCCTCGTAACGATTTGGACCAGATGGCATACAAGCTCGAGAAACTTTCGCTCGAAACACCCTATTCTCGTTATTATGGAAAATCAAGGTAGCGTCCTTGCGCAAAGACTTGCATTTCTCGTTGCGCTAAAAGCGGTGACAGCGATCTTTATCTTGTTGAGACTGCTCTGAGACACAAAGAAAACCATACGGGTCAGGAAGTTCCCGTCATTCAAACGTCAAAGCATAAAACTCCAGTCTGGGAGCCTGAATGGGTGAGTCTCCTGGTAATCACACCCCGAGAATCCTTCTGATCCAAGCTCAGACTCATGCGTTCGAAGAAACCTTGCCCCAATACGACTTCCCGGAAGACGACCTGATGCATGACCTAGTCGATCTATACTTCGACAAGTATAACGTGTTCCTTCCTCTACTTCACCGACCCACGTTCGAACGGTCTGTCAAACAAGGAGAACATTTGCATAACCACTCATTTGGTGCCGTGCTACTGCTAGTTTGTGCCTTGGGTGCTAGGTTCTCTAGTGATCCAAGAGTCTTTGAAGACGGTCCTCAATCAGCGGGCTGGCAGTATATCAGACAGGTCCCTATATCCAGAGTTCCGCGTGGAAAAACGAGCTTGTATGACATACAAGCATACGCGGTGAGGATGTATCATATCCAAATCTTTGCATATCTTTGCTAACACGCCGTTCGTTGATCTTTTAGCTTGCCGTGCCGTGGCTGAAGTCCTGCACATACAGTTTCGCATCATGGACTCTTCTGGGTCTCGGGATCCGCCTCGCTCAAGACGTTGGAGTACATAACCCCCGGATACAACGCTCCCCCAATGCGGAGGATGAACTTTGGAAGCGCGCATTCTTCATTCTTATGTACTACGAACGCACATTGGGATCATTTATGGGTCGCTCACCTATACTTCACGACGATGAGTGAGTCCGAGGTCCCTTTGCAATCTCTTGTACTCAACGTTCATTCCTTAGGACCAACCTGGAGCCGTCTATCATCGTCGACGACGAGTTTTGGGAGTGCACCGACCCAAAGATGAACTTTAAGCAACCAGCTGGGAAACCATCGTCAATAGCATTCTTCGTTCATCTCATGAAGCTCACTGATATCTTGAGCTATGCTCAACGCACCGTTGTGGGTTCTTTGTGTTTACTCTAGAGAAACCTCGGCCCTCATGACCATTGTCTTTAGTATTCTCTTCGTAAACCGAACCTGCTCACGGGCAAGCCTATCATGCAGAATGAACAGCAGCTCATCGCAGATCTGGACTCCGCAATGAATAACTGGCTTGACTCTGTCCCCGATTTTCGTACGTTGGCATGAACCTCGCATGAACCTCTATCCTGACGCGTTCTCGCACTTATAGTCAAATGGGATCCTAAACGACCAAAGGACTTGTTTTTCCAACAATCGGCTACGCTGTGGATATCCTTTTACGCCTTGCAGACATTCATCCACAAACCCTTCATCCCGACACCTCAACGCCCTTCTTCTCTTTCCTTCCCGTCCTTGACCATATGCACCACGGCTTCTCGCGCTTTGAGTCATATCGCAAGGGTCCTTCAAGCCAATAACATGGTAATACCAATTAGCCACGCCGTGACGTGCTTCTTTATCGCTGGAGTTGTGCTTCTCCTAAACACCTGGACGGGAAAGCGATCTGGTGTGACTGGGAACTTGGATCGAGACAGAGCTGATATCCAGGCAATTATGGACTTGATGAGGTTTTACGAAACTAGCTGGTCTCATTCTGGACTGCTCTGGTAGGCCAGCAGAGAACTCTGTCCACATATTAGTGCTAACGCCGACTTCAATCTAGCGATCTTCTCGAAGAGTTGGCGAAAGTAAGCCGTGTACCGGTCTATGGTCAGAAAAGGAGACGTTCCGCAGAGAATTTACGAGAGGAAGCAAAGAGGTCACCAAGATCCTCTATAAAGGACAGGGCTTTTGCCGGCTCGCGGAGGGCATCAAAGGCGAACGGCAGCGGTAGCAGCAGTAGCAGCAGTGCGAGTAGCGTTGGGACATCATCACCCGAGATACCTACGAGTGGTCCACCGAGTGGATTATCCTCGATGTCGACCTTCAATTTCAGCCCAGATCTCCCCGGCCTTGTCGGAGATTTCTCGACGCCTTCGTCTTCGTCATCCGGCAATTCGCCACCATATGTGCCACAATCATACCCCTATCTACCAGACTTGGGAACAAATGCGAGTCCGGAGTTCCCAGCGGCCACGTCCAACACGTACTCGCAACAAGCAGAACTGGATACACTCCTTGCGTCACTACCTGCCATGAGTGACCCTGCGATGTCGATTTGGTCGTCAACGCCTTGGGGTACTGAGTGAGTGGTGTTTATCTTGTCTTTCGCGCTTGATTACTGATTGTCGATCTAGAATGCAGGATTGGGCGCCCTACTTATCAAGCTTTGGTCAAGTTGATCAAAGCACGCCGCAGATTTATTCGACTGAAAACGATATGTCGAATGTGCATCAGCTTTGGTAGTGTCAGGATCTGTATCTCACCTGGTTTTTTCTTTTTGGTTGTCTGTGAAATGATGTTGTATCGATCGAGTACTTGTTTCGTTTCTCTGTATGATACTGCCACGGTTCTAATCATCAACTTTGTAGTTTTCGGTCGTTTATAAATGGTTCGACGACCGCAAGCAGGGCCTAGTGTCTTTTGTGGACCTGCTAGGTTATCTTTGACTGGAGATTCATATCTTCCAGGTATCAACGTCTCGATCAGCCCTGCCACAGCGCCGGCGGGAAAGTCCTTTGAAATTCCAACGTGTAACTTCGTAGTGAGCAAAACTATGGTTGTACATTCAATAGCTACCTGTAACCTGGGTACAGTCCGCGACCGGTCTCCGCAGCTACGATTCCGAGGGATCGTGTAACCGTTGGGATGGCCGGAGAATCGCTAGAGCTCCTGATCCACCTGCTGCCTTGGTTGCGGACTTATGTTACCGAACGAAGGGGCCGCCTTCCATCGTCCGTCCCCACTGAAGATCCCGCGTCATAAGGCAGACTGCGGTGTTCGAATGAGTCCATTCATGCCGATCGTCGGGACCTACGTTAGACCGCCGTAGTACTCCAACTTCCAAGTAAAGGTGTTTATCAGCAAACCTGCAGCCCACTCTCCGGACAGACCGAGTGAAAACGCATCGCGGAAGCGGGAAACCGTTTTGAGCCAGGTTTCACCGAGGTGACGGTGTCGGCGCTGTGTGGCTTACCCTGTCGAGAATGTCGAGTTCCATATTTCTTGTCATGATGCAGATGGGAAGTAATTTAACTTTTCCCCCGCCTTTAACGACCTCATGGGGACAGCAATCAGGACATTGAAACCTACAACCCATAGAATTGGTAGCGACGCAATCCTAGTTTAGAAATATCCGCCAAGACCACATCTAGAAGTTACTGGAACTGTCTCTCTTACAGCCTAGTATCAGCCTAGAGTGGAAGCCTACACCAAGTCATCACGGGCGCTGTGAGGAACTATAAAAAGTAATGAAGCGTCATGATGTTGAGCAGAGATCCCGCCAGTCTCCAGATGGTCGACAGATACAGAGCGAGGCGATGCAGATGTCTGCGCAGCACACGTTCTCCTGAAACAGCAGATAGATGGGAACAATGTGAGATGACAGTAGCATGGTGAAGCACAACTTGAACGATTCCGAAGCGATTAGAACAAGAAATGAAGAACAAGAACTGTTGAGCGAACACAAAAAGCAACGGAGAAAGGGAATGAAAAAGACTCCGGAGCCAAGAAATAGCGCATGGACGGAATTGTCCATGGCCGTGAAATGATTTATCCGTGGGAAAGTGGAAAATACTTTTTACCTGGCAACGGACCAGCCGGCGGTGCGCACAAACCTGTTCCTCAACTGTTGCCCTGCCAAACGCCTCAAATAACCGTCAATCGACCCCCCTTGTCATCCTTCCCTCCTGCCTTCATCATTCTCCTGGGACTGCGTCTCGGTTTCTCTTTTTTCTTTCTTCTT